>CAVNYN010285591.1:0-24614 GCA_963692815.1 Nyctanthes arbor-tristis | reverse complement strand
ACTCTTCAACAAAATCGTAATAAAATTTACGATGCAATCATCACTTGCCAAGACTAAAATTCAACTAAAAGTACTCAATTCAATGTAAATTTGGGTCACTGCGTGTCATAAGTCTTCTTCCCCCAATCACTACATTCCAAAGGACATCTTCATTATAGTATCATTGCTCCAAAACCTAAACAATAGAAAGAAAATTATAGAAATAAACAGTTAACTCCACCACGATAAAAGTTGCTCAAAAAAAAATGAAGTGAATGCAAATAAAGGTCAATCTCCACTAATCATTTACGCCGTTCAAATTTGTTTAAAATTGTAGAAAAGGAATGCTAACAAGGCTAACTAGGAGGGATTCTATGATATCCCCTCTAAAATTCTGTTTGTCCTCAAGTTCAAAGTTGGGTAAGTAGAGATTTTAGGATTATTGCATAGCCAAACAATCTCCTTTTCAGAAAGTCCCAACTTCACTTTTTTTAAGTTAGATATCTCTCAATGACAAAGAAACAGTAATTATGCAAATAAAAACCTACCAAGAAACTTCTTGTATTCTCAAAGAGAACTCAAAATGTGACAGGCAAAGAAACACACATAAAGCCAAACATCTTGTATCTGTTAGATACAGAAAAAGGAATTTTCTGTCACCATGAGTAGCTAACTTTCTTTCTTTAAGTAAGAACGAGAAACAAGTGGTAAAAATACCCCAAATTGGTATTCAGTCAAAAATTCAGAAATCAACGCTCTGCCTAAAATAGTTGGATATAAAATTAATTATAACTATCAGCGAGATATAACCTGCAAGTAAATCAATATACAGACAATTAACCTGCGACCTTGTCATATGCTCATCTAAATTTACTGGACATACAGACTGGATATTTTCAATTAGATTAATCAGATATAGTAGTAAATATAAACTGACTCTACCTAGATGTTAGAATATCTAAGGCACATAAGAACCATGGCTTTCACCATACACATGTACTGGATGTTTTTAATTAGATTAATCTGATTCCATATCGTAAATAAACTGGCTCTACTAAGGATATTTAACGCACAGAAGAACCATGGCATTCACTATACTATTTGTCTTCAGTCCTAGCAACAAAAATTGAGAGCAAATCACCATCATTATGCATTTAAATTTCATTTAGAATGATCATATACTATGAGTTATAAGTATTATACAAACTTGTCCCTCCGAGGAATCAAATTGTGATGTTAGGTTTTCTATTGTAGACTTCATTCCAGCAATTACAATATCATATTGCTTCGTTAAATCTTCCATTATCTCTATATTCAGATGCTTCTTGTAGTTGCTTGCCACTAAATCCTTTAAAACCAACTAATTCAAATTATAAAAGAATGAATGACCAAAAAGAAAAAGAACTAGTAACTACGACAATCAGTCCACTATTCTTAACATAAATGAATGAGGCCAATTTCATTATGAAAACTACAGCTCTAATTTGTCAAAAGTTACTTTCTAATTAAATTTAGCTAGTATAATTAAAGAAGCAATTAGTGGCTTGCTGAAAATTAAGGAATTTAAGTGACAATTTGGCGCAGAAAAAGTGAAGTTGTACAAGTATTATTAGATCATGTTTCCCTATTTGTATGCTAATAAAGACCAGAACTTATTTACGAATAAGCTGAAAATTTAATCAAAATTTTACTTCTGCAAATAAATGCATGGAAGTAATTTATTCATAGCACAGGTAGCATATTATCTAGATTTCAACTCTCCACTACAAGGCATATACCTTGCTCTTGATGTCTCCAATTGAACTTTTCTAATTTCACATAGGAAGGTAGTCACTCTTCCTATGTTTTACCTTAAAAGTACTTGCACCTGATATTAGGATTCTAGTCACGCCATGATGCATCATACATAAAGCATCATTGTGAAATAATCCAAGAATCTGGACTGCCATTTTTCTTCTCCTATGTGACACAATCCAAGCCATCAGTAGATCAAATTGAATTTCCTAAAATAAGTGCTTATTTTTGCTAATTCTTCTATAAAACTTCCACTATGTTATGTCCATAAAAGACTCTTAAATATCAGTTGTCCACTATCACTGGATATTGGACTAAATGTGTTCTCTGCTTCTCAACTCTCCACCCTCTATATATTTTCTCAGTGAATTTATGTAATGAAATTTGGGTGCAAAATATGAATACATATAATACTAGCATAACATAATACCAATACCAGTGAAAATATTGCACAAAGAAGAAGAGGGAAAATCAGAGACCTCATGAATGGTGGTCAAAGCCTATTTTCTTCTTCAATTTGATCCAACTGAGCTTGAAGTCACTCCTTATCCTCCAATTTCTTCTTCTCAATCTCCTCTTCCTTAGCCCTAAAGTCAAAAGACCGATTTCGATATTCATTCCCCCTCATTTTCTACCCATTTAACATCGATTCTTCAGCTCGGTGTTTATTTTTTATTTTTTCAAAAAAAGCATCGATTCTTCAATGAAACTGAGAGAGAGAATGAAGGATCGAACTTACCGTCAAAAGTTTGTAAGGACGCTACGAAGATAGAGAGAAGGGTTTTGAGAGGAGAATGAAAGATTGAACATACCTTCACAGAGATTATAAAGACGCTGCAAAGGTTGAGAAAAGGGTTTTAAATGAATTCAACATTTTTGGGCAAAAGGGTTTAGGATGGAGATGAGAATCGAGAAGCTTGGTGAAGAATTTCTGCGTTGGGTGAAATGTTTCAGCGCAGGGAGGATAGCGTTTTTGCCAGTGCTTTTTCCTCTTTTTCATTATTAAATTTCTAACCACGGTGAAGAAATGCCGTAGTGAAAAATGTATTACTTACTGCGGTTATAGACAACCGTGGTTAATAATAAGGAAAATTTCGACGGTTATACTAAAAAAACCGTTGTTAATGTTCTTTTATCAGATAGGTGTATAAACAATATAAACTTTAACCGCGGTTTGTCTACTGCCATAAAAGATCTTTTTAACAGCGGTTTCTATGCCGTCGTAAAAAAATTCATAGTAAAAACCCACTTTTCTTGTGGTGAGACTTACGAAAACCTTCTGGTTGAGAAACATGAAGGAAAGCATTCCCAAGTTTGTTGCTAAATGCCTAGTGCGCCAACAAGTGAAAGTCGAGCATTAGCAACTGTTAAGGCTACTTAATCCTTTAGAGATCCCAGAGCAGAAATGAGAAAAGATTACGATAACTTTTGTAGTGGATCTCTCTAAATCGGCGAGCAAGCATGATGCCGTTTGTTTTATTGTAGACCGACTCACAAAATCCGCCCATTTCCTACCAGTCCATATGAACATCAACTTGGATCAGCTTGCTCAGATCTGTATCAGTGAAATTATACGCCTTCAGGGGAGTACCAATGTCTATTGTATCGGATAGAGATCCGCAGTTTCCTTTGATATGTTGGAAGTCATTACAGACCACGATAGACACTAAGATGAATTTCAGTATAGTATACCATCCTCAGACAGATGGACAGTCTGATAGGACTCTCCAGATATCGTAGTTGGGAAGCACATCTGCCGTTGGACTAGTTTGCCTATTACAGTAGTTTCCAGGCAGCCATCTGCATGCCCCATACAAAGCTTTGTATGGCCGACGATGCCATTCACCAATTTGTTTGCACGAAGTCAGTGAGAGGAAGATGTTGGGGCCTGAGCTAGTCAGGATAACAATTCAGGCTATTTAGAAGATCAGATCAAGGATTAAGATCGCTCAGGACTGATAGAAAAGTTATGCTCATCAGAAAACAAAAAGTATAGATTTTCAGGTTGGGGAGAAAGTTTTTTTCAAAGTGGCACCAATAAAGGGTATACTCTATTTCGAGAAGGAATGGAAGCTAAGACTGAGGTACATTAGCCTTTTTGAGATATTAGAAAGAGTTGGAAACGTGGCATATCGTCTAGCATTGCCTCTAGAACTTTCGGCAGTGCATAACGTATTCCACGAGTCCATGTTGTGAATGTTTAGTCAGTTAAGATAGAGGAGGACCTGACCTATGATAAAGCTTTGACTTCCATACTTGATAAAAAAGTGTACGTCTTGAGGAATCAAGAGATTCGGTTGGTTAAGGTCCAATGGGGCGGCCACAATAGTGGAGGCTATATGGGAAAGAATAGCAGACGTACTGGAAAAGTATCCAGAGTTAATAGAATAAGTAAGTTGAATTTCGAGAACGAAATTAAATTAAATGGAAAGGGATTATATCAAATTTGATAAATGAAAATTATTATTTTAAAGATTTTAAAGAATTTTTAACGTGTCCCTACTACCCTAATCCGTTATTTTAATATTGGTCACGATAAATGTTTTAAAGAATTTGCGTCGCTCTTCTGTTTTATTTTAAAGGTAACGTGAGTTCATGATTAATTGAATTTTGTCTCAAGATACAGTTCGGGCCTAATTATTTATATTTGTGTACGATGAATTTTAATGTAGCGCCATCTAAAGTCAAGACTTATTCATGCAAGCCCGATTAATTTCTTTAGCCCATTTCTCATCTATTTCGGTCTACAAAATTTTAAAGGGTACTTTAGGTAAAAGGGTCAAAACTAGACTAGACTTTCAGCAATACACCATAAAATGAATAAATAGCATAAATACATTTTTCATTCTCAGGAATAGGTAGCCTATTATTGAGAACAAATTATACAGCCAAAATAAAAAAAAATAATTGCAATTATTAATTATTAATTAATCCACCAACATCCTCAGATATAATAATCGAACAGAATGCAGTTAGAAGATCAAATTTGTTGGGATCACATACATTATCAACACGGATTTCAAAATCCACTGAATTTGAAAATACATCTGGCCAATTCAAATACAATTATATATACAAGAGGAAATTGAATATCAGAATTTTCAATTCTGATACATAATTAACGTCCACTCATCCCTTTGAAGAAATATTAACGTGAAGACCCTCTTCTTCATCACTCAGTCTTAAGGTATGTGGTAGTATCTTGTTACCTTCAATCTTTAAAATCGTTGGATTATTCCATGCTGAGATGCTGTGAAAACCCGCTTCAATGTTGAGAAGACATGGCTATTAGTTTTGACATTGATCTTTCCCTTATACCAAAGCTCCTTCGACAAAAAGTACTCACCAATCTATTAAAATGAAATAGAAACAAATCAGTACCGCATTACTTAAACAAAATAGGTTAGACTACAGACATTGTAATTAAGTCCCAACAGACAATGTAGAAACCGGTGTAAAACCCAGTGGCGAAGGGAGGGACATAGTGACATGGAAAATGCTGTTAGGAATCATGAACTTAACAAGTTGGCTTCCCATATCAACTACTCTCCCAACATAACGTATCATTTGATCTGGTCGTATCACACCGACGAGATGGCAGTTGTATCAAACATGTACCAATATCATATGAACGAGACATCTCTACGCATCTATCAAACATAAAAAGGAACAATCACCACCTCAGCCCCAGCCAACAAGTTGGATCCCTAACAAGTACGGGAATAAAATGGCGTCTGACTGAGATAAGAGGAAGACAGACAACTTCAAAGAGATTCATCCAATTAATTATAATTGACATAAGCAAGAACATGTACACATGTATAATCCTTATTAATTTATTATTTTAATGAAGAGTGAGCCTATAATCCTTCTAGAGAAAAGGTAATGTCCTAATAGCGTAGCCAGATAATGATAAAAATGAAAACACAGAGGAAAGAGACATTATTAATTAATTAAGGAAAATAAATCTAAAAATAATTAATTCTAATTATCATTATTAATTAAGCAAATAACATATTCAGCTAAACAAAAAGGAAGATATTAACTCAGGATAATTTTACATGTTTTAAATTTTAAATTAAAAAAATGTAAAGATAGATATCATAGACGTGATCTATAGAATATTACGTGAAATTTTAAAAAGGAACATTCAGATAATGTTTGGATAATAAATTTAATATATTAAATAATTCAAAAACCCTAAATAGAATTAAAAATAATAAAAAAACACAGCTTAAAAAATAGGTGCAAACATGCAACCTTTAAGTGCAAATCCGCAAAATAAACAAAATTAAGGTATATGTGCAATTTATTGAAAAAACTGGGTGTCATATCTAAATTTCCCAATTTTAAATTTTTAAGTTAATTTTTATTTGGAGCCCAATTTATTGAAAAGCTCATCTTCGGCCCAAATCCGAAAGTCTTATAAAATAAACTAAAGCCCAAGTTTTAAAGCCTACTTTTAATTAAGTCTAGCCAAACTTGCCTTTGACCCATTCTACCAATTTGACCCACATTGAATATCTGCTATGTTGGTAACCGAAGTACTCCTTTATCCCCTAAAAATTTGTTGTCAGCATTCTTTTCTTCCCCATATTTTTCTGAAAAACAAAATCCCCCATTATGCCTTAAATCTGCCCACGTTCTGTTATCTCCTATGTGTATACATATATATGCACCCAATTCTAGCACACACTCAGTAAAAGAAAACCATTATCAAAGAAACCTACACCTTGTGTTCCCCTCGCGCCCTTCAATGAACCCAGCTCCATCGATCGCTCCCTCTCGCCCTCTGATTCTCTGTTTCCTTAAATGAATTTGGGAGAGGAAATTCTAATTTGGGGATTTCATTTGAAATCCCATTACCCTCAAGCCCTTGCTCTTTTTCCTAGCATCATTTCAGTCCTTAGCTTTTTATTGCCGTTCAAATTAGTTCAGAACCCTTAATTAAAGACAAGTTGGCCCCTGAAGTTTCAATATTATCCATTTTAGTCCCTCAAGTTTTGAAAAACTCCAATTCTACCCCAAGGGTTTTGAAAAATAAATTTTTAGCCCTAAACTTTTATTAAGTTCCAAACTTTTAAAGTTTGGTTATTTTACCTTAAATTTCAAAGTTCATGGTTTTGTTTCACGTTTTTATTTATTTTATTTTTCAAACTTTATTTATTTCAAACTTTCTAACATTAATTATTTATTTGATAGACAAGGCGCGTGATTTGATGTATAATTAATAGCCTTTTAGCTCTAACTCAGCAAGGAAAAGCTTCTCGAGGTAGATTCATTACTAAAGTTGTTTTTAAAGCTGTGTGTGCACGATTTATGAAAATATGATGTAATTACATATTATGTGTTTATGCATGTGCCGAAGTGATTCATGGAATTGACATGAAAAGTATGCGCATAATATTACTCACCTTAATCGGGAGCCCAAATATTTAGCTCGCTATTTTTGTGGGCCTATAGACATAGTTAGTTAGGTTGTTTGAAAGGGTAAGCCTACAGATATAATTACATGTTTAAAGTTAGTGCGCAAGAATCCACTGAGTGTTTCTTTGAAATACCCTTTTAATCAAAATTTTCAGGTTCTGGGGCCGGTAGCGACTCCATTAGAGATGGCAATTGAGAAAATTGAGTTGTCGATTAGCTGTTAAATAATGTTTTATTTTTGTTGAATAATTATAGACTATATAGTTGTTATTTCAAAGTTAGAATATTTTGTTAATTATTGACAATGGTTTTTATTTGGAATTTTTGGAGATTGGTTATCATGAAATATTATTACATTATTTAAATCAAAAGAAAAAAATATTTCAACACTTATTTATATAATTGTTTAATTTCCGCGTTTATTAAAGAAATAGAGAAGAAGTTTAATAGCATCTCGGGTGCTCAAATCTCGAGTCGTTATAGGTGATTGTGACAGCCTCAATCCCACATTGCTTGGGTCAAGAATGTAAGACCAGTTTATAAATTAAGAGACCCACTCCAACTGACATGAGGCATTTTGGGTGAAAACCCAAGAGCAAACTCGTGCCGGCTTGGTCCAAAGTAGATAATATCATGCTAAAGTAAAACGTGTCGTTACATATAAATAAACCATATGCGTCAGGTCCTTATGAAACCGAGGTGTAAATCCACGTCGGTTTCTAGTTAAAACTGACGTGTAATGATTTGCCGTAATTTTCAAAAATGCCACTGTCTTTTTTTGCGCATTGCTTTTTAAACAAACTGACGTGCATTCCCTTTTTTTGTCTATTCTTTTATAGTGATCGTTTAATGGGGTCAAATCGACACTTCAATTATTTTGGCAGAATTTTTGGCGAATTTTCAAATTTATTTATTTTTATTCTTACTTTTAGTAAGTAGAATTTTTGTATATTTTCTTTTACTAATTAGGTAATTAAGTTTTATTTTTACCCTACATAAAGTGTTTCACTGTAATACAATTAATTAAAGAGAGAGTTTTTATGATAAATTAAAGACATTGTGCTTGTTAAAGAGATAGATTTCTCTTATAGGTAGATCGTGTTTCGTGGATTCAAATTACACATATTTCATCAAAGGATTAGGGCTTTAATCCGTTGTGGCAAGGTTTTCAACTTGTGCTCGTGATCAATTTTTAATGGGTATAAGTTTTAAGGTCCAAATCTATCACTTGAATATCGACTTTTTTTGGGTTATAACGCTGTTTGTATGCTTGGAATATAAATTGCAATTCCATAATCTTATCACATAACGTGAGTAATTGTTAATGAATGATATAGAATATTGTTGACAATTCCAAGGATATGTAAGGAATGGTCCACAAATATTTGTATGGATCAATTCTAAGCCGTTTAAAGCCTTGTTGGTGCCTAATCTCTTAGTTTTGGTCTGCTTTTCTGTGATGCAATCAATACAGATATTTAAGTATGTAAAATTAAGGAAATCCAAATTCCACCAGACACAAGTGTCTCAATTCTTGCTTTTGAGATATTATCTAAGCGCTTGTGCCATAAAGCTGCCGATTTTTTTTTATTTAATATGCGATTAGTTCCACGTGATTCCACACACGACATGAAAATGTGCCTTTGGTAACGACGATTTGTATTACTAAAGCCCTCATTTTCGTTGCTAAGCGTGTTTGGTAACAGAAAATTTCTGTTACTAAACCTCTTAATACTATCATGTTGGCTAATTTTAGTCACGGAATTAATAGTCTGTTACCAATTAGCAACGGAATTTTCCATTAGTATATATAGTAACAAAAATGCTTCTGTTACCAAGTTAGCAATAGATTCAAGTTGTTAGCAACAAAGATTTCTGTAGCTAATCAGCCACAACTTCATTCGTAGCAAAGTACTAACAGAGAAAAGCGTTACCAATGGTTACGACTTCAATTACTAATATGTGTTTCATTTTTAAAATATATATATAATGTTTATTATATTATTTTTGCGTTATAAGTAAATAATTGATGACACTACAATTTCCATGAATCAAGAATTTTTTTTTTCCAAATCACAATTCGCAGCAGGACTATCGTTCTCGTCAATGGTTCCTCAATTCATAAAGAATGTGGAAACAAATAATGCCCTCAAAGATGGTTGGTGGTATGGTTGGCAATTTAGGAAGACCAAACTTTTTGAGTAAATTGAGCTATGGAAAGAGCTCTTTGAAGGACGATAAATAGTTATTAGCACAGAACAAAAGTGAGGAGTGAATTTAACTTAATTAATATAATCCAAAATAAAAAGCCAATACTTACTATTCAAACATCATACAATCAATTAGAGAGTTCAAAGAGAAAGATCAAGTTTATTGAACAAGGTTCATACTTGTCAATTTATGCGCATAAGTGGATTTTCTAGTGAACATCTATCTACTGTTTTTGTGATTAACTAAATATTGATATAGCCATATATTCAAGAAGCTAACAAAGCAATGTCAAACAACACACTACAAATTATTAGATTTTAAACTATCTTAGATGAATCAATTAACATGCATTTGCATTCAAAACATATGACTATGCACCAGCCAAGAAACGATCTATGACTATGATGTATTTACTAATAACACAGCTTTCTGTACGCAGATAACAACAATGACAGCAACAGTTCCTTTCGAAAACTATAGAAGAAAGCATGTCCAATGTGATTCACGAGCATTACCGGTAAGAAATAGAACACCAAACAAAGCTTTGTGAGAAGAGCTGAATAGGTCTAAAACAAAAGAGCATATGACAGAAAGGGCAAGATACCATGATAAACAGCTGACAGAATTTAAAGAACACAAAGCTAAAAGAAAAAAGTGATACTTAAGAACATAATACATCAAAGACAAGAAAGTTGTTCAACATCTATAATGGTAAATAGATAACTAAGGAGAGTAGACTTACTTTGTGAAGTTAATTAATTAGATTCCAGAACAGTAGATGCCCAACAACTATTTGCATTCAATATACACAGAAGAAGAACCAAAATAAAAATATATGAGCAATATACCTTTCAAAATCATAATCCACGTATAATTAACATAATTGTCCAAGCAAACCTAAAAACAATTTGTTTGTAATTACACTAAAAACCTGCAAATTGATAGCCAATTTACCTTTCTGCTGATAACTACCCTTGTCTAAGCATAGTTTGAGGGCAGCATAGTTTGAGGGCATCTTCAACATTAGGGAAAAAATTTCAAGTTATGACACAAGATAAGAAGCTAAAGAATAAAATGCTGCTACAAGAACTCAAAGCATATTATATTTTACTTCTTTATCACGTTTGAGTTACATTATGGGATGATATAGCTTAATAAATAACATAACATATCCATTTGGGAATGCCAGCTGTAACCCGAACTCACATCTATCCATAATACAAGACAAATTATTAATTACTAAAGAATAATGAATTCAACAGTTAATTCACTAGTTGAGCTCTGAACCACATTAATTACTGAGTACCAAACAACTAAATAGCTCAGGTAGTCTAAAGTAGTGGGAGACTCAAGCAGCCACATGTTGCTTATAAACAAAGGCTATACGGCTATACCTTTAACAATGCTGGCCTTCAACTATTGCTTGAGAGCTTCTAAAGCCTTTTGTTTGTGCTCATTTAAATGTCTGATTAGATTGACTCAAGGTTGTCTATATAGGAATTAGAGTTGATGCAAGATAGTGCCTGTGAAGCAAATCAAGATATTAATTTAAAATCTCAATACTTAAACAATTAAACAAGTTCATGATCAATTTTTACTTATCAATCTAATAACTTATGAATATAAAGTTGAAGCTTTCTTAAGGAGGCCAAAGGAATCAAATTTTGTTGGGATTTCCTTATTAATTGATAACATATTTTATCGATATTTACTGGTTGAGACTTTTGCTAATTGGAAATCCATTTTACTTAATGACAAAAGGAAAAAGGAAACATTACGTGGATTGTTTAGCAGCCATTAAAGATTACTTGAGAAACTTTTTAATTACGCTGAGGTTTCTCTTCTAGTCGAAAACGTTCAAAACCCTCTCAAAAGTTTTGCAGCAAACCCTTCCACCCCATTTGCTTACATCAGTACATGCTACATGTATTTCAAATTCATATGGCGTGTGTCTATATAGGGCACATGAGGTGGGAGGTCTTGTAACAAAATTTTAGAAGATTTTTTAACACCACTCCACCCCTCTTCTATATATTTTACTAAAGCAAATAGAAAATAGAATAGATAAAACTCCCTAGAGTTTATGTGTTAGTTTCTCTACTTAAGAATTCTATTGGATATGTAAAGCAGATATTTGGTAAAAATTTTGACGGCCATTTAAATTTTTGTCTTTGTTTTGCTCCAATATTTCTTACATATGCTAACGTTTTTTCATAATAAGTCAGCAAAATATTTCTCGGATTGCTCAGTGAAGGAATTTAAAATTGCAAAATGCTGCATAAGTCTAAGTGTTGTGGCCCAGTAAAGAAGAGATAGAACTAGTGAAATAAATTCATAATGAGCAAGAACTATTAACTACTATACGTCAACATTGTTACTATTATCACACAAGAAGTTATATTTTATTCTTATCATATATTTTTGAGACTCGATGTTATTTAGGGAAAAATTACAACTTACAAGGAACTACACCAAACAATCATACATAAAAGTAGTTCAATGAATATTGAAATAACAAATCAATGCAATCAAGATATTTGCTAAGTTGTTTTTCTTTTCTTTATTTTTTTTTTTTAAATCATAGAAAATATATTTTCTTTAATATATTTCCAACCTATTGTTTCTAAAGATTAGTTAGATTAAACTAAAAAGTAAAAATGTGGATTTTATTTTTACAATCTCTATGCCAACCAACCTATTGTTTATGTCCATGACTTCATAATTGCATAACTCTATATACTCTACTCTGCAATTTTCTTTTTAAGATGAAAGACTTAAAACTTGAACATTTTATAGAAATCAAAGACAACATAAAGGCATATTAGCTCATAAAATTGGGTTGTCTTACAGTAGTGTAGTGGTTCACAAAATAGATAAAGTCAGTGTCAATTCAGAAATCAGAAGAAAAAACTCAGAACCAAAAACTGAAGCTATTCATTATACAACACAATTTCTTTTAAAGCGACTACTCACAACAAAAAATTCAACCTTTGCCAAGTTAGAGCATCGACAATCAGGTTCTACACAAGGAAAATAAAAAAAGGAAAATATGTAATATGCAAAATAAATAAATAAATAAATGTACTTGAGCAGCAAAGACTTGTAAGATGACTAACCACGCAACATCAACCTGACTTGAAGTGGCTGGAGTTGGATTTAGCGCGTTGGGTTGGCGGTGGAGCTTGGAAGCATCCGAGCATATAGCTGCTGAGTGAGAGTGACTTTGAGAGAGAGAGAGAGAGAGAGAGATCCTAGAGTGAGATACGAAAAACCAAAGAGACGAGCAAATAGCCACGGTTAGTTGTGGCTGATGGTGGTCGGTGGAGTAGTAACAATACACGTCGGTTCCTTAATGAAACCGATGTGCATTTTATAGGCGTCGGTTCCAGCTTGGAACCGACGCCTATGCCTCTTTATTTAAACACAAACGCACAGATCCACTTCCGTTTGAGCTTCTGCCTTTAACTGCCTTAAAGAATTTTCAGCGAGCCATTCCCTTCCAAATCCATATTTGACATCCAAAACCCATATATCCCCATCCTAAATCTTTCCAACCAAGACATTGCAACCCTTTCGACGGCATATAGTGGCGAGCGCGGGCGGCAGACGATGGCAATTCGTGGCCAATTTTTCACCTTTTTCACCATTTCTTCAAAGCATTTTGAAGGTATTTCTCCATTTCTTGGTTAATTTGTAATTGTGGAAGATTTTGATTATATTTTGGGAATAATAATTATATTCTAGGTTAGTTTTTGTATATTTGGGAAATATGAGTTTTGTTGACTTTTAGTGGATTTATATAATATCTTTCGCATTATTTGTGTAATACATATAGGCACTGTCATTGGTACACAAGATTTAGTTAAATTTCTTGAATTTGTGGGATTTTTATAGAAATGGAAAATGTTGCACACTAGATGTTCAATGAAATGCCTCACAAATGGTTATTTGAAATTGGTGCATTGTCTAGAGAGATTGATAACAAAAAATGTGATGCTCATATATATGTAGTTGAAAAGTATTTGATAGACAAATAAATGAAGAAAATCACATAATGTAAAAATTCTTTCATTAGGTGTGTTATGTAAATACATATGTAGTTAACTAGATAAATAGGTTAAGAAAATTAAATAATGAAAAAATTCTTTCTTTAAGGTTATGATACAAATGAATATATAATTAACAAACAATCTTGATATACAAGTAAATAATGAAAATCAAATAACATTAAAATTCTTTGAGTAAGCTTGCGATAGAAATGAATATATAATTAACATGATAAAAAAGTTAAGAAAATCAAATAATAAAAAATTCTTTCATTAAGGTTGTGATACAAAATAACGAATATAAAAATAACAAATAAATTATGGAAATCAAACAATGTAAAAATTTATTTCATTATGATTGTGATGAAAATAGATATGTAAGTAACAAGTATGAGTAAACAAAAAAAGGAAATCAAACAATGTAAAAAAATTTACCCGTTAAAAATAAGTAACTCTTATTTTGGCCCATTCAATAGGTCCTGATATATATATATATATATATGGATCGGAGTTGGATGTATAGGAGACATACCACACTAGAATATTTGAATGGGATTGAAGAGTTTGTAAAATTTGCCGAGGATAATCGAAAAAGGAAACAGGAAGAATTGATGGCTTGTCCTTGCGGCGATTGTAAAAATCAGAAAAAAATATCATAGTTATATGGAAGTGAAGCACCATTTGACTAGGCATGGTTTTAACGAAGCTTATATGCAATGATTTTGGTGTAGGATTCCTAGGACGAGCACCGGTGACAATGAGGGTGCTCAGGAGGAGAACACGGTAAATAAGAGTGATGAGATTAATATGGCTAGAAAAGATGACGATGATATCTAGAATGACTGGATAGATGAAATGATGAGTGATTTACAAGATGATTTCATTAAGGCTCCGCACATTTCCGATGGCTTATTTATAGATTTTGAAAAGCATTTGTTTCCTGGATGTACTAAGTTTGTAAAGTTGTCTACTGTGTTCAAAGTGTAGAACTTAAAAGCAAAGAATAGGTGCAGTGATAGGAGTTTCATAGGGTTATTGGAATTTCTAAGAGACATGCTTCCCGAGGATAACGAGCTTCCTAACTTGACCTATGGGGCAAAGAAATTTTGTGCCCGTTGGGTATAGAGATTGAGAAAATACATGCATGTCCAAATGATTGTGTCTTGTACCGACATGAGTATAAGGAGTTGGATGCGTGCCCAAAATGTGGGGCATCACGGTTTAAGAGAAAGGATAGCCATGATAAACGTGAGGATAAGAAAGGGTCTCCAGCAAAGTGTTATGGTATCTATCGGTAATGCCTAGATTCAAACGCTTGCCTGTGAATGCAAACAATGTGAAGAAAATGCGGTGGTATGCTAATGGGAGGAAAAAAGACAGAAAACTCAGACATTAGGCTGATTTTCGCCAGGGACGGAATATAAACAGGATGTTTCCTGAATTCAGTGGCGAAGATAGGAATCTTAGGCTTGAAATATGTACACATAGAATGAACCCACACGGTAATATGAGTAGTTGACATAGCACTTGGCTGGTTCATTTAGTGCGTTACAATCTTCCTCCTTAGTTGTGTATGAAGCGGAGTACATAATGTTGTCACTATTGATTTCATGGCCCAAACAGTCAGGAAATGCTATAGACGTGTATGTCGATGTTTGATGCACATAGCCAAATGCATTTCACACTACGTGCAATGATTTTTTACACCATAAATGACTTTCCAGCATACGGTAACTTGTCAGGTTATACTACCAAATGAGCCAAAGCATGCCCCATTAATGTCATGAGTCATCAGATGTTCATGAGTCATTGGATCTTTCTCCCATCTGACCATCCATATGGAAAGAAAAAAAAGGCTTTTAACGGGAGAACCGAGACTCCAGTCCCCCGTTTGCCGTTAACAAGAAAAGATGTTTATGAGAGGGTTAAAAATATTAATGTCATGTATGGTAAAACTTCTAAGCCTCCATAGAAGAGTCTATGGAAGAAGCGATTCATATTCTGGGATTTACCATACTGGCAGTATTTGCAAATTAGACACTGTCTCGATGTAATGTGTATGGAGAAAAATGTGTGAAATAGTGTCATCGGAACGTTGTTGAATATTCCAGCAAAGATAAAAGACGGTAACATAGTTAGAAAAGACATGGTAGAAATAGGGATAAGGGAACAGTTAGCACCACATAAGTCAGGAAAGCGTATATTTTTTCCCACCACGTGCTATACCTTGTCTAAACAATAGAAAACAAGCTTTTGTGAGTGCCTGAATGTTGTTAAGGTTCCATCTGGCTATTCATCAAACATCAAGAGGCTTCTGCCGATAAAAGACTTGAAATTGGTTGGTATGAAGTTTCATGATTGTCATGTCTTAATGCAATAGTTTTTGCTGGTTGTAATACGCGGTATAATGCCAAAATATGTTAGACACAACATAACTAAGCTCTACTTCTTCTCAACTCAATTTGTTGCAAGGTCTTTGATCTTCAGGGGTTGGATGCTTTGCAGGCCGATATTGTTAACATCTATGCCAGTTGGAAATGTATTTCCCGCCATCATTTTTTTGACATTATAGTGCATTTAATTGTTCACTTGGTGAGGGAGATTAAGATCTGTGGCCGGTGTTTTTGAGATATATGTATCCATTTGAGAGATACATGGGTATTTTGAAAGGATACGTAAGAAGCCAATCTGGACTGGAAGGGAGTATAATTGAAGGTTATGTTACTGAGGAGGCTATTGAATTTTGTACTGATTACCTAGATGGTATTGAATCCGTTGATATTCCTAAATCACAAGATGAGGGAAGATTTGGAGGTAAAGGTATGATTGGATTCAAATCAAGCATTCCCAGGGCCGAAATGCTAGATAAAGCACGCCTCCTTCTCTTGGAGCACCTTACTATAGTTCACCAATATTTGGACAAGCACATGTCCATGTTAAGGCATCAGAGTCCTTTGAAGGGTGAGATGTGGCTGACCAATGAACACAATCACACATTTATAATATAGTTCAGAGATAGAGTGCTCCAACAATTGTCCCACATGCCGACGGCGATTATAGAGACAATAAAATAGTTGGCATGTGGTCTTGGATTAGATGTTTTTTCTTACGAAGGGTCTGACATTAATGAGTTCATATTTTACACAAAACGGAAAGACGATAAGAGCACGATGCAAAATAGTAGTGTGATAGTAATGACACTTTCATAAGAATATTCAAGCACCAATCATGGGAGGCGAATGGATGCTGTATCGAAAGTATTATGGTGTAATTGAAGAAATACGGTAACTTGATTACAAGGTCCTCAAGGTTCCTCTTTTTCACTGTAAGTGGATTGAAAACCGTTGGGGTGTTCTAGTTTATGAATTAGGTTTCACTCTAGTAGACTTTGATCTGCTAGGCTATCTTGATAACCCTTTCATACTCGTATCACAGACAAAGCAAGTGTTCTACATTGTTGATCCTATTGAGCCTAAGTAGTCGGTCATCCTTTAAGGCAATAGATGTATAGTTGGTAAAGATGATGTAGTCGACGAAGAAGAGTATGATCAATTTGATGAAACCCCTCATTCTCTATTGGTATACAACATACGTCTACGGCGGATGATAACATAGAGACAAATTACATGTATTCGGATCATGGGGAAGGCCTATGAATTGACCATCGCTCATAATAGCATCGTTGTGTAAGATCATTTGTATTCTGCATTGTACATGCCTTTCCAATTCTCTCGTTTGTGCTACTATCTAGTTATTTTATTTGTAGTTTGTATATTATTATTTACATGTACTACTGTGCTGGAATAAGATTGGTTAGACTAATGTACTAGTGTTTGTATTTGTATACAAGTAGGGACGTAGTGAATGCTCTAGATGGCTGATAATTCAAGTGTAACGGATGATCTGACTCGCAAGAAAAATAAGTAGACAAGAGGTCCAACAACTTGCAAGAAGTTGAAGAAGAAGCAAGATGCGGTGGTTGAATTTGACGAGAAAGGAAGGCCTATCGGGCAATTTGCTTCCGATTTGGAGACTTACATAGGGAGTGTAGTTCAGATTCATGTGCATATAAACTATCCAAATTGGCATGTAGTTGTGCAACCCCTTAAGGATCTTGTTTGGGAAGGCGTCAAGGTGTTGAATGAGTTTACATAGTTCAAATTTGATATCAAATAATGGTTGAATTTATCCTACAGAAATTTTATTTCGTATAATTTAATATTCTTGTCTTGCAGAAAAGATTCAATCTCAAGAATGATAGCCTGAAGAAGACTATATTGAGAGAAGCTAGGAAAAGGTTGAGAGACTGCAATACTTCGTTGGTGTGAAAATACATAAAAAAGAAGCACCCGAGATATGAAACTCCTGGTCATTTTTATGATTTCATTACGCCTAATATGTGGGTGAAGTTTAAGCAGGATCACAAAACTTTGGAGTTTTTGGTATGGTCAAAGCAAAGTTTATATTATTTTCTTACCACTAGTAAAAAACTAAACCAGTTGCTGAATTGACTTTCAGGAGAAAGTTGAGAAGGCGAAGCAGTGTTAAGCGCATAATGAGCATCCTCACCATCTATGATTTGCTAATTATGCTCGTAAGAGGGTAGAGTAGGCAATTGTAGACCCCTTATCTTTCTTCTCCTCATGTGTGTCAGCTAGTTTAACCTTTTAGATGGATAATCGAAGTCTAGATTGGGCTCAAGCAAGGGCCATCAAGGGCCCATATGGCTGGTATTACATACCGAACGAGAAAAAGAATGAGATGTTTGAGAAAATTGTAAGTATATACTAATAAGTAATTTTTGCTTCACTTTATTACTTACTCTTTATTCACATGTCTTATATTTATTTTTAATTTTTACACACAGAAAGAAATGCATGAGGAGGTGACTTTTGCCCCAAGGAGACACCAGGATATTTTAACGGAGGCGCTTGGCAAGGAGGAATACCCTGGTCAGGTGAGGGGCTATGGTGGATACATCACTTTAAGGGATGTATATGAACGACCTGACGAGCCGAGGAGAAGACCGAATGGGGTCGTGTTGCTGGATGATCTTAGAAAGGTGATCACATCAGAGGTAGAAAGACCACAAATAGTAGGGCAGAGAATTGATTTTAGAAGATTCATTTTCAGAAGAAAGCATTAAATATGAAGAAGAAAGAAAGCAGCAAATCCTTCTCTAAGTATGGAAGCAGTTAATTAAGGCCTACCATCCTATAGTTCTTTCATTATGCCGACAAGCTAATAGTTCTTAGCCTTCTTTTCTATGAACAGCCCACCACTGAATGATGAACTTTCCAGTTTTCACCTCCCACCCGAGAAAAGACACGGTCAAGCCATGCCCTTACCCGCCTGAATGGAATTCATATCTCCTTCGTTTGGTTGAGAAGGAAGAAAGCCCGGGGAACTAGCCTGTGCCTCTTTTATTACATTACGGAGAAACCCATTCTCGTCATGATCGATCTACGCCCTACTGTAGTGCCTGGCGAACCAAACTAAGTTCCCTCCATCTAATTTTAGCTTTTGTGCAGCTTTGAAGCACATGGAGAATAGTTTCGGTTTCGAAAGGACAGTGAGGGCAGAAGTTTTCAGCTACAATGTGTATGTGGTGCAGATAGCTCTTGGTTGGAAGACGATTATGGGCACAGAGCCATAGGAAATATTTGACTTTGTTGAGAGTGGGAGTGGCTAGCGATGGTCTTGATAGTTTGGAACTGGAAGGTTTGGTTCATCTTCAATGGTTGTGGCTAGTGCATATGCAGATTTCCGTCTCTTACTTAGAACAGTGTTATTGGCTTTCTCTAGCTTTTCTACTCGTCTGGCATTCTATTTTCCTTTGTCTTATTTTTCTTTTTGTTTTTTGTCATAACGCCCATTCTAGGACGAGTTGGAAGAGGAATTCCTAATCACGTATAATTAAATTAAAAAAAGAAAACAAAAGTGCAAAATGAAAATTCTGACACCAATCATTTACAAGTGAGTATTACACCAAGAATTGACAAGCGGAAGAGTTCCATTACTTTCTTTGCTTCTGGGCATTTAGCTTTTGTTTGGATCTCTATCTCAGGCAAGTAGGGCATGAAATTAAGAAAGAAGGAAAGGACTAAATCTACTACTATTGTTCTACCACCTAAGGATTTTCACTCTCCAAGCAATCAAGAGAAGTGCACACTAACTAATGGAAAGGGCCGGAGATAGATAGTGATGGAGGAATTGCATTGTATTCTTGTAGCCTATTCTAACATTTGGTCAAGACGAATGAGTAGCTGTGAAGCATGCTCTGGAGGAGATTAACCCTTCTCCTAGTCAGTCCAGTCAGAAAGAGGAGAGCCCGCTGTCTACAGGTGAACACCATCCCATTTTAACCAAAAATACAACCATATCACAGATATCTAACCTTCCTTCTTTATGAGTGGAAGTCTAATCCCCTATAGATGTAGGCTCAATTTGATATGATGCAGTCACAGATGGCCTCTGTCTTTCAACATTATGGAATGGAAATACCTCCACAATTTAGTGTCGTGGAAATACCTACGGTGGCGAGTCCTTCTGGGAGACCATCAACTTGTAGTAGCTGTCACTCGGTCGATCCCGAGCCACAACTTGACATTGAAGTATACTTAGTGTCGTGTACAGTTGTTGTTGAATACATTGACTTCATTTCAATTCTTACAACTAACGTTATTTTTTTCACTTGTATTGAATATCCAAAGAAGCTGACCCCGTGTCATCTTGCAATTGTTTGCGATGACAAGACTAAAATTGTGGTTGTGGGGTTGGTTCACCCATTCGATACTACTACATGGCGCATCATACACCACTATAAACAGCTACTACCTGTCATTACAAAGTCTCAGTTGAGTTTGTACATGATGATGCGGTGAATTATTTACTCCCAGTGCAAAGTTCATTTCATGAACAGTTAGTGGATGTAGCAGAAGGCGGTTTCACTAAGTGGCTCGTGCATTCAGTGATGTTAGACGTGGTAATTAATTGAAGATATACAAAAATGAACTAGATTTTGTGTTACACATATTTTGATGGCAAACAAATTATCATGTGCACAAACTGTTACCATAGCAAGTAGCATCCATATGAAAAGGCAAACAGCCAGCCAGTGTTGAAGTCTCTTCAGGGTGGCCTAATCTTGTCGATGATGCAACATTGGTTTCCCTGAGTCTCCACCTCAAAAGGTTGCACGCTCTGACTATTAGACTACCCCTTTCTATGGACTTTGCGAACATGTCAATGGTTGAGGAGATGTTTTACTACCCAATCAAGATGGTGAATGATATACATGTTTCTATTGACACTATTGCCGACATCCTCAATATGCAATGGTTGAACGTATCTATTTTACAAGTTTGGGAAATGTAAGACTTCCTCCCTCACAATTAAGTCATCGTGTAATTTTTGGTTTGACATTTCACGTTTGGTATAATGTACATCAGGTACCTACATCATCTGTGCAACGTATACGGGAATCAAAACAACGAGTTTCTTTGTCCAGCGATGATCGGGGCTATTCATTTTTGAGCTAATAGAGAAACAAGTTATACTTATATGGTCAGTGCGCTTTCAAAAATGATGGACAAGAAACCGACTACACTGTTCATGTGTTTTTTTGCTTTGACTTAATTTGATATATTTCTGACTAAATTATGCAAACTTACATTCTTATAAAATATTCTAAAAACGACTAGATGCTTCTTGTGCTGTGCCTTAAACATAACAGGGTGTACTTCTTGGACTCTATGGAGGATAAGGAGAGTACATTGGATATCAGGTCGGAATTGTCTACGTAAGCAATTATCAATAACTATTCACATAGTAGTTTTTTTTGTTAACTTATATACATTATAACTTTGGGTATTTAAAACATTGTGGGCATTAGGGAAAATACCGAACAAACATCTTATTTGGAAATCAATTCCAGTATGAAAAATTTCCTCTAATGTTACAATAACTATTGAAGTTTCAAATTTTATCTTTTTAATTGCTAATATTTATTTTCAATTCGTTGGAACTTTTAGTGTGCTCAGCAACTGAGATCCAATGAGTGTGGCTATTGTGTGATGAGAAATATGTTCGAGATAGTCACATTATATTCTAATACTGAAGAATATCTTGATAAAGTATAAATATTTATCGAAAACTAAGAATTATTTAATCATTTATGTAAATATTACTAACAAAGTAATTATATTTTTTTTTGTTTGTTGTAGGCATATTAACCTGGGCCATATATTCAAGCTAATATAGATGATGTTAGTACGAAAATTCTTAAGTCTTGGCATTCCTAATTTTTAGTTAAGTGTCAAATTTTGTTTATACATTGTTACAATTTTTGCATGACTTGTTTTATCGTGTGATATTATTGTTAGCATGCAAATTGAGATGTCTTGAGCCAAAAGTTAAGTTGTGGCGTGTGTACTTGATTTAAGGCACAAGAGTTTGATATGCATGCAAGGTCTTAACGTTTCCTAATTTAGGTTGTCTAGTACTTACATTATATAACTAGGGTTCTTGTTTATGCGCATGTAGAGTCCAACTAGAATTGGAAAAGTTTGAGTTTATGGTATATTATGTTTCTAACTTTCCTTAATTGTTTTCTACTACATGTATATGGTAAGTAGGGTTCTTGACTTACACAAGAAATCAAACTCTTACCTATATATACGTATTTTCTCTTTGTAGGTCGATGAGGCGAGCAAGGCAATCAAAAGCCGAATTAAAGCAAGAAATAAATCTGTGCAAAATTCTTAAGAGCTCAACCGAAAAAAAGACACAAAACACTGCCTTATTGTCGTGAGAATTTCTCTTGCAAACCAAATTTCTAGTACACAACGTGTTTGTGTTTGGTAAACCTTTCAAGTACGTGGTAGGCGACCACATTAGTACGAGGGACTAATCCACGGAGGTTGAAAGTAGTTTAGGAGGTCAAGTCATCTAAAGATGAGTTCGAGAGATCTCTAGGATCTTGATGGACATTCCGTGAGGCGCGCGGGAGAAAGAAGGAGCAACGGGAGTTGGCTCATTGTCAAAAGGTGTAAAGAGGGAGTCTTTTATAAGTTTACCTTTTGCATATTTAATGTCTATTGTGATAGCACTTTTTATTCTTTCTCTATACTAAACTCACCTATTAAATTAGTGGATTTGTTTGTCCCGTGGCAAGGGTGCCCGTAGTTTTTCTCCAGTTGGATTTCTGCATAATCATTCTGGTGTTATTTTAATTCTGTATTGATACCTGAGCTAGACACATCTAGGTCGTGTTACACTTTATACCAGTAAAACATATCTAAGCAGAATACATCCTGGCTAGAGTCTAGATAACCACCGTCTTCAGAGTTGGTATCAGAGTGGGTTCACTTAAGTTATTAGTGAGATCAGGTTCATCTAGACATGGATACATCTTCTGTTAAACCACCTACTCTAGACGGGTCTAACTATGCATATTGGAAAGTTCGCATGCAAATTTATATTCATTCAATTGATAATAGGGCTTGGACATCTATTCATACTGGTTACACAACATCTACAGTGACACGCCCCACTCCAATACATCTAACTTACTAGAAGTTTGGCGTGCGCGGACGATAAATTCCAACTAGAAGCTAGAATTTACCGTCAAGGCTCATGAATAAACTACTTATTCTAAAAAAATTTCGACAGCATCTCCTCTCATATTGTTAACAACCAACCTGCATAACACTCAACATCAAACCCAAATACACTTCACGGTATAATAATTCCCCATCGTCACTAATAACAATATTTCATGTAAGAAAATTATGCTAAACCAAGTATGCTTCACCTGGAATTCCAATGTATACTAATAAACTAATCATATCAAGGCCTATAATTCATAATATCCACAAACCAATAACAATTCCTATATAGTGGCTTGAAATCTTGAAATAGCAGGCTCGACTATAATGTGTTGCTCAAACTCCAATTACTACCTGAGAAGAAATTCATTTAGGAAACATATGAGCTACTAGCCCAGTGAGTGGAGCTTTTAAAATAAACATGTCTTGAGAAGTCCAAATATGTCTTCTCAAAAATCACGTATAAAATGAATAAGTCAATTCATGGACTTTCGTAACTTGAAACTGAAATCTCAGCACAATATCGTGTTAATAAAATCATTCATGTAGGAACACATTATAAACATCATTCCATTAATATTCGTCATAAAGTTCACATGGAAAACATCATAAACATCATTTCATTTCAAGATCGTCATAGACTTTTCCCCAAAATGTATCTAACATATCATAATCATAATATTATGTCATACGGGCGTAGACGGTCAACTTGAGCCATAGGTACCCTATGTCCCCTTCACCCTAGGCGGCACAATTAAACAGCTTGAGCCATAGCTAGCACATAGGCCCCTTCGCCTGGGCGGCGTTCATTTGGTCAGCTTGAGCCATATAGGCCCCTTCGCCCATAGGCGGCATATCATAACATTGGATACACATTTGGGGTTTTCATATATCATAAATCATGTCTCAAATCAAACATTTCTTTAAAATCATGAAGCATTATTTCATGCAAACGTTCACATGAACTTTTCTAAGAAGTATCAACTTTCGTGAAATCTCATGGAAATACATTCATCATAAAGCATTACGAATTTTGTGAAATCAAAGCTTAATACACATTTTCATTTAGAAAGAAAAAAGAGAAGAATCTCCACTCACCGGCTAAGTAGCAATATAGTTCCTTTCGTATTTCATTTCCTTTGAGCCTTTATCATTTCCTGTGACATCATATGAAAATTCTACTTAACATTTAATTTCTTCCTGATTTCTCAATTCACATATATAACCCAATTCTTTTATTTATCCTTGCTCAATCTCATTTACTTTCGTTCTAACTTATCTATTAATTAACGACTTTCTAATTCGACTAGCTTTATCAACATGAAATTCCCTTTTGATTTCAAGTCCTCTGTTCTATTGAATTCTTTGAGTTTTTGTCATTGTTCAATTAAACATGTCTCTTTTACATAACTATTCTAGGCTTTATTTTACATATTAGAAATGGTAGTAATACCTCATATTAAAATCTTAAACTCCTTCCAAATATAAAACTAACTATTTATCTTTAAACACAATCTTTGTTTTTGAGATCTTTCATCATTTGCTATTA
>CAVNYN010285590.1:0-12085 GCA_963692815.1 Nyctanthes arbor-tristis | reverse complement strand
CCTTATAGTACAACGAAGAGGTTCTCGGTGCGTGTACTAGGATTAGATGTTCTACCTATTGGGTTCGTTTCATAACCGTCTATAAATGATTTTAATTGTAAACAGATAAAGTGTTGACACTTGATATGGATTTGAAAAGGCACATATGTGAGGTAACAGACACAGTGTACAGATGGGGTCTTGGGCCCTTCTGTGGGGTGACTAGCCAGCTTTTGGGGGTTGCTTATACTCGTATGACTAGATTTTCATTTTAATGAGTTAAAATTCGAAAAGAGTGAATGTTAGATGATTTAGTTGATCTTGATTGAATTAATTATAGAATACATATGGGAGAGGAAAAAGGGCAGTGACATTGAGGGTTTCAGCAGATAGGGCAGCAGATAGGGTAGCATTCTTTGGTTGTAGGATGTTGTCACACCAAGACACTCTACTTGATGACAAAGGAAGACATTACTACAAAAATTGTTATATACAAGAAGACACTGATTTTATCTGTGTAAATGCAGCCTCTCTTTTTGAGGTAACTCAATTTTATTATTTCTACCTGATCGATCGAGTTAATTTAATAGATAATTGATCTCTTACTTAGCTCGTCAACCTTTGAGATTTCACTGCTCTGTGCACTAATATAAAACAGTGTCTTTTCCTTTAATTAAGTTATTATATACACGATGCATATAACAAAAACTTTTTCGTGCTCCTTCATGCTGATGAGGCATGTGCGGTTACCCCACTTACACGTCCAGGCCCCCTCTCTGTTGTATGTTCCACTCCCCTCTGAGTGGGCACTTGCATGTGACCACCGGTAATTAGAGATATCTCTTAACGAGAGTGAAAAAAAGAAGTCGACAAATGTCACAACATTAATTCATCAATGTTTCACTTAAAAAAGTGCATATGTTGCATGTAGAGGTGCCATTTGCATTCTATCTCAAAAGGAAATGGGGCCATAACTGCCCAGGACAGGCATAACCGAAGAGAAAACTAGATTCACATTTGTCAAGTGCAAAATAAGTGGCATAAAAAGTGCACTACTTGGAAGGCCATGGGGTGCATATTCTCGAGTGGGTTTTGCACTAACTTACATGTCTAATGTTGTGTGGCCTCAAGGTTGGGATGATTGGGGTGACTCCTCAAACCAAAGGTAACAATTTCATAATAATTTCTTGAATAATATGCCCATCTTTTTATTATTTTTTCCGCTACAATATGATGTTTGAAAAATTCACGAATTTAGAATTGACGGGCTAGACTTGAGAATATTATTCTTATATGTAGGACTTCATTCTATGGAGAGTACGGCTGCTATGGACCAGGTTTGGGCACCTCCAATGCTTTTCAGTCAAACGTCTCCAATGCTTTTAATTTATTTTATTTTTTATTTTTTGAAACAACCAAATAGATTTTATAATATTCAATTACTATATTATTTGGCAATATATTATTATTGTTGATTATTAATTGTTATTATCATTGACCATTATCTTTATTTTAAAAAAATTATTAAGCATATTATAATTATTACAAATTTAAATCCATATTATAATTATGGATTATGTTATAAATTAATTTGTTACTTGTTTACGAAGATTATGTATAGAGTTCTCATTATTTAATTTCTTATTAAATATTTCTGGCTTTTTTTTCATATTTTTTGATAATTTTAAATCAATTTTTATAGAATCTTACGATTTACGATTCGATTTACCGATCCAATTTTTAAAACCCTTAACCGATTCGATCCAAAAATGCGATTTTAACAACCTCATTATTGTTAATTAATTTTCAAATTTACAAACATACTCAGTTATTGGATCACCAGTTTAATCTCCGTGCTCATCGATTTAATCAGTAGATTATTGTTGCTTTATAAATTTAAATTTAAATAAAAAAACTTTGTAAGAAAATAAAAAATAAAAATATTATAAATATTATGTAATGTAACATAATAAAAATAGTATGGCGGCTTATATAACACGTCAGAAACAAAAAGTCATGTGTGCAAACTTTGTGCGGCTTGAACTTTGTAAAACAATTTTGTCAAAGTTGCAACCCGACGGGTTGAGATACTAGCCGAGTTACTGTCACCCAAAACCCATGGGTTGTTAGGGTCTTTAAACGAGCCATTACAATCTGGTCTAATCATGTCACTCCGCGAGGTCCACCATCCAGATCGCTGGGTTTTCAGCTCAGATTTTAGAACAATGCACGATGATTGATAAAAAACTGCAAATGAGTAATTAGTTACATAAGAGAAAAGGGTAAATAAGAAAAAGGAAAATAAAATTAGCGGGTGATTATTGGGAAAAAAAGAAAAAAATAGTTAAAAAGAAAAAAAGATAAAGAAAGGAAAAGTTATTTATGACCATGTCACTTATTTATGTAACTTTCACATATCTATCTATAATTGTTCAAGAAAAAATGATAAATAAAAAAAGATAATAAAATTAGTACGTGGTTATCGGGGGAAAAAAAGCAAAAAATTAATAAATAATAAAGGTATTAAGTTAGTGGGTGGTGAAAAAAGAAAAAAAAAGGATAAATAAA
Organism: Nyctanthes arbor-tristis; assembly: GCA_963692815.1. Taxonomy (NCBI): domain Eukaryota; kingdom Viridiplantae; phylum Streptophyta; class Magnoliopsida; order Lamiales; family Oleaceae; genus Nyctanthes; species Nyctanthes arbor-tristis. The sequence goes on along the minus strand of CAVNYN010285590.1, from coordinate 9,538 downwards.
AAAAGAATATATTAAAATTAGTGGGCGGTTATTGTTATTATGGGAAAAAAGGAAAAAAATAAAAAGAGATTTCAGAATTTTTTTGAACCAGTATTGCTTTAAGACAGGCTTGGGACTTTACATAAAGGCAAAAGTACTCCATTTTGTTTTACATTTTGAAAAATACGGCCCTAAAAAAAATGCAGCCATTTGTGTTGTAATATTGCCAAAACATTATTATTAAGCCTTAATCAAGAGTCATGTTCACACACACACTGTAGGCAGAGTTACACCACTCATTTCTAACATGGCACACACATAGTCAATACACATAGCGGCCATATGTGCGTCACATTAGGCCATGTGTGCGTCACGTTAGAAATGAGCGGGATCAGTGGGTGAGTGAACAAAATTACCTTAACCACCCTAAAATCAAGCAATTTGATACTAATCCCATGTTTTCCTCTTCTGTGGCATCTTTCCTGAATTCTTGATCTACGTATTCCATTTTGTCTTTTGTTCATTTTTTTTTTCATTTTTTCTAATTAAATGTATGCTATTCTATTTATTTACACTAACTTTTTTTATCATTCGAGTATTTTATATGTGACTTTTTATTTTTTACATGTAATTTTTTTCTATTCTTTACATGACTTTATACATGTTATTTTTCAAATTTCTATTTGTAACTTTTTAATTAATCATTTTATTTTGTATGTGACTTTTTCAATTCTATATGTGACTTTTTAATTTCTAATTGTGATTTTAATTAATTGTTTTACTCTGTATGTGACTTTTTATATTTTATGTCTGGCTTTTTATTTACATGTGACTTTTATATATATGATTTTTTTAATTTTTAGATGTGACTTTTTAATTAATGGTTTTATTTTGTATAGGTGAATTTTTCTATTATTTATGTGTCTTTTTATTCGATAAACATGACTTTTATATGTGTGACTTTTTAATTAATTAATTTATTTTATATGTGGCATTTTCTATTTTGTGTGACTTTTCATTTAGATGTAACTTTTGTATATGTGATAGGGGTGCACAAAAAAACCGCCAAACCCAAAAACCGAACCACTCCGCTAAAGTGGGTTGGATTGTTTTGGTTTAAAAATTGAAACGGTTTTGTTTGATTTTAAAAGTTTACAAACCGTTCCAGATGGTTTCGTTTAGGTTTCGACATTTGAAAAACCGCTTAAACCAATCCGAATTGTTTTTTATATATTTAAAATTGAATGAGTGATTTTGACATTTCAATGAAAATTTTTGGAATGATTTTAGTATTTCTATGGAAAATTTTTTAGAGAAATTATAGCAAGTTAATTGAACATATTTTTTGGAAGATTTTAGACCAAATATCACTTCAATAAGAAAATTTTAGCAATTTCTCATATTAAGAACATATGTTACAAGGCATTTTTCACCTTTTGTAGTTGTGTGTTAGTGTTTTAATAAAATTTAGTATTCTTTTTAGCTTGAAGTTGTTATTAGCATTCAAAACACATACAAGTATAATAAAAGATTTATATTTATAAATTTATCATAATCAAATCTATTCTCATTGAGTCAATAGATACACGACACATGCTTACTTTTTTAAGTGCTCTTGTTGGGAAAGATTTGAATGAGAAAAATTGGCTTAATCAAGAGATGGTTTTTCCTTCTTTTTTTTTCTTTTTTGGTTTTTTTTTTTAAAAAAAAGGCAAGCTGTAGTTTAAAACCGAACCAAACCGAAAAAATAGGTTTGGTTTGATTTGGTTTAAAAAATGAAATGATTTGGTTGGTTTATAATTTTTGCAAACCCTATCCGGTGCTTTGATTTGAAATTAAATCAAAACCCGCCCAAACCGAACCGTGTTCACCCATGTGACTCTTTAATTTTTATTTGTGATTTTTTAATCAGTTGATTTATTTTTTATGTGACTTCCTATTCTATGTGTAACAATTTTTATTTTATACAAAAAATCATGGCTTCAGAAATGGATTTTTCCATTCTTAAAACCATGAAATCCATTCCTACAAGTTATTAAGAATGGATTATTTCGGATAGAAATTCCGTTACTTTTCTAGTGGTGGCTGATAGTATCCTAGCTGAAATTCTATTGGCAATCATTTCAAACCGAAACTCCGTTGGTAATCAAGAACAGAAATTCCATTCCAAATAATTTACCTTCATCCACAGAAATTCCGTAACTGAAAGCATTTACCATTGCAAATGTAATTTAGGTAAAAAACCATTATATACATAATTTCGCTTTGAAATTTTACTAACGGAATTTTTGATGCTGAAATCATGGAGAATTACCAATTGATTTTTAATAGGTAAATTTAGAAACCATTAGCTATGAAATTTTAGTTGGAAAATACTGTACACGAAACCAGTGTTCACTCAAGACTGACATTGACTGACCTGGCACCAAACCGATTTTAGTTTGGTTAGTTCGACTTAACAACAGTTTAGATTTTATGTCTTTATTTTTTTTTTTAATTTTAGACCATCACAAAATTTAAGGAAGCATCTCGTTTGAGCTAGAGCCTAAGAAGGAAATAACAATATTGAAGGGTAAAATAGAAAATTCAACAATATAGACAATTCATCTAACACTTGAAATATCAATATGAATGACTTCCTTTAAATAATTGAAAACCACCACCAATATTTTGTAGGTTTTCCATATGGGACTTGGGTCTTCCTATTTCTTTTATTCAAAATGCATGTCTCTTATTCTAGTCAAAAGTCAAAGCTCAAAACCAAAAAACAGAAGATGCATTTCTTGAAGTCTGAAGATGTCGAGAGTGGAGAAGATGGAGCAGAGTCTAGTGGCAGGTTCCACCTAGTGCCGGACTTCTAATCTTCGAGACTTCATGTTTTCCTTCTAATTGGTCTCTTTGTTTATGCAATATGTGGCTTCATGACGGCAATATTCTATTTCTTTTCCCCTTTTCAGATTTGTATGGCTTCTAAGTTTCTTTAGATCTGATCAACTAGGTCCGGTTCGGTTCGGCTTATCGAGTTAACTCAGTTGACTCGGTTAAAATGCCCACTCCTAATTCTCACATATTATCTAACAATTCAAAAATTGGTTAAAGGTTACCCAATAATCAGTTGAGAATGCAATAAGGGAAGAAAGGTAAAGTAGATAATTTAGGAATAATAAAGAAACTACATCAAGAATAAAAAAATAAAAAAGGAAATCTAGTACACCAGTTACATCACCAGTGACATCATTAGTAAGCTTGCAATATCATACCAGTGGCTAGTGAATAGATGTGCTTGCTAGAAATCCTTTCTTGAACTTCTTTTCCTACCCATATGTTATTCTAGCATATGGATTATAAAAACTATGTTGCTGGTGGTGTAAACTTTATATTGAGTGCATTTGTGGGATGCTGAAACTGATTAAAAAAAAAAACACCAGTGGCGAGAAAATACAAAACCAAAACAAACTTCTCTTATTATTAATATATATAGATTATTAAGTCCAGGTTTACCAATGAAAGAATTGGTACAGAATATCGGTTCGAAACATTAAAGCAACTTCGCCAACGGAAAATTGGTCCCAGATAGGAATAAAACTTCACCAACGGAAAACCTGTCATTGATTACCAACAGAAAATATTTCGTTTTTGAAAATTAGAAACAGAATCACCGTTGTTAAAAAAAGTATCACATTTGACAACATAAAATCAGTCGAAAATATGAATACACCTTCACCCACCAGTAACTTGTTGCTAATCTCTAACGGATTCCAACGGAAAAATTTTCGTTGGTAATTTTGATACCAATCAGCCGTTCATAAAAATGATGATGAATTTGTTAAGGAAATTGGTTGCTTAATAACAACAGAATTTTCTGTCGGCAAAAATCCGTTTCTAACCAATGCCAACCGGAATTAAGTTTCTAAGTGATTTACATATCCATACATAATATTAGGTACAAAAATATCTGTTGCTGAAAAAGTCTATACATTTACAAATAGAAAATCCGTTTCCAAATATCAACGGAATATTTTGGTTTTTTGAAGGTGCTTTATTTTGTAGTTATGACTTTTTATTTTACATGCAACTTTAATATATGTGATTTTTAATTTTTATATGTGAATTTTCAATTAAACAAATACATGTTTTTAATTAATTAGTTATAAATATGACTTTTCTACTAAATAGTCACACAAATAAACTTACGGTACTTCCCTTCCCAAGTGGGTACATAGATGTACGTCACAACTTAGCTTATTTCTTAGTTTGTTAAACAAATATGACTTTTTACGTAACATTTACATTAAATGCGACTTATTTGTTTCTACATAATATAAAATAAAAGGTCGTATATTATGTGACTTTTTTAATATGTGACTTTTTATGTGACTTTTGAATAAAATGCGACTTTTTATTTCAACGAATAAAATAAAAAGTCACATATTATGTGACTTTTCTAATATGTGACTTTTTACCTGACTTTTAAATTAAGTGCGACTTTTTATTTCTATGTATAAAATAAAAAGTCACATATTATGTGACTTTTTAAATATGTGATTTTTTTACATGGCTTTTGAATTAAATGTGACTTTTTATTTCTACATTAAAAAGGCTGATCATAATTATAATAATACTTAAAAGGCTGGACAGTTACCAAATTTTTACATCAAAATTAAATGCCAGTTTAAACGGCAGTTATTTTTTTGAAACAATGAGGATCTATAGTTATATTGTACTGCTTTTCTTATTTTTTTTATTTTTTGGTTCTAGAGCATATTCCAGTTACCCATCTAATGCCATTCTTATGAAAGTCGACAAGTCAGGGGAGGGAGATTATCAGAAAATTCAAGAAGCGATCAACGCAATTCGTTGGAATAATTCGGAAAATGTGTTTATTTGGGTTAATCCAGGAGTGTACAGAGAAAAAATTGTTGTTCTTGTGGACAAGCCCTTCATCACAATTCTTGGCTCAGAATCTAGTGAAGTTACAGTGACATGGAATGATTCAGGGGATATTTTTGAGTCCCCAACATTCACAGTTTTGGTTTCAAATTTTGTGGCCCACCACCTTATATTTTAGGTAAACAATCACAACTTTAAATTCTTTTCATTTTCTTCAACTTTGATATTTTCCTCAGTTTCTATGGAAGATTATTGAACAGTCCAAGAGTATGGTCGGTGACCATTTTCATATTTATCTCGTAAGATAAAAACCGTGTGGTAGGAGATATGTATATCTTATAGTACAACGAAGGGGTTCTCGGTGCGTGTACTAGGAGTAGATGTTTTACGTATTGGGTTCGTTTCATAACAGTCTATAAATGGTTTTAATTGTAAACAGATGAAGTGTTGACGCTTGATATGGATTTGAAAAGGCATATACATATATGTGAGGTAACAGACGCATAGATTTTAGTATATAGACGGGGTCTCGGGCCCTTCTGTGGGGGGTGGCTAGCTAGGTTTTGGGGTAGTTTATTCGCGTATGACTAGATTTTCATTTTAGTGAGTTAAAACTCGAAAAGAGTGAATGTTCGATGATTTGGTTGATTTTAATTGAATTAGTTACATAATACATATGGGAGAGGGAAAAGGGCAGTGGCATTGAGGGTTTCAGCAGATAGGTCATCATTCTTTGGTTGTAGGATTTTGTCACACCAAGACACTTTACTCGATGACAAAGGAAGACATTACAATAAAAATTGTTACATCCAAAGAGACACTAATTTTATCTCTGGAAATGCAGCCTCTCTCTTTGAGGTAACCCATCTTAATTATTGCTACCTCGATCGATTGAGTTAATTTAATGGATAGTTGATCTCTTAGCTCGTCAATCTATGAGATTTCACCGCCCTGTGCGATAATATAAAACAATGCTAGTTCCTTTAATTAAGTTATTACATACACGCTGCATATCCATGCTGATGAGACCTGTGTAATTACCCCACTTACACGTCCCGGGCCGGAGGTGTGTTACAGTTCCCTCTCAGCCGGGCAATTGCAGGTGACTATTGGTAATTAGAGATGACTCTTAACGAGAGTGAAAAAAAGAAATCAACAAATGTCACAGCATTGATTCACCAATGTTTCACTTATCTTTAAGATTCTTGAAAATGTGTATGTGTTGCATGTAGAGGTGCCATTTGCATTCTATCTCAGAAGGAAATGAGGCCATAACTGCCCAGCACAGGCATAACTCTGAAGAGAAAACTGGATTCACATTTGTCAAGTGCAAAATAAGTGGCATAAAAAGTGCACTTCTTGGAAGGCTATGGGGTGCATATTCTCGAGTGGTTTTTGTTCTCGAGTGGTTTTTGCACTAACTTACATGTCTAATGCTGTGTTGCCTCGAGGTTGGGATGATTGGGGTGACTCCTCAAACCAAAGGTAATAAAAATTTCATTACAATTTTCTTGAAGGGTAATTTACACATAACGTCCACAGCCTTTTAAGTATTAATAGATTACGTCCCTAACCTTTATTTTGCTTCTGTGAGTCTTCAACCTTTTCAAAAATCCCGTCCATGTCCCTAGCAACTGAATTCGTCAATTTCCTCTGTTAAGTTGGGGGTGTTTTTGGTAAAATACAAAAAAAATAAATATTTTAATAAAAAAAAAGAAAAAGGGGAAAGAGAGACTCCCCTTTTGGTTTTCAGAAGTGGTAGTCAAGGTTGGGGACGTTAGGTGTAAATTACCCTTTCTTGAAGATATTCCAAGTTCTCTAAGATTTGATGTCTTAAAGTCCTTGATAATTAGAATAGCAATTCTTCTTCCATGGTAGTCTGTCCTTCTGATCCCAATATATCATCATTTGTTTTAAGCCTTAGAGTAAAAATTTCGTAGTAGTTGCTGCTAATACATTCTTTTATAGATTGCTATACTTCTTGTGTTAGAGGGGGACTGAGCATGGAGAACACCAAAAGAATTTACACCTTCTCGCAAGGGGAAGTCCATAAAAGAACATCATTTAGGACTATTTATAGAATACATATGCTTCTTGTCTTTAATGTTCTAAAGGTGGAGTGTCCAACTACTCTATCGCCATTAATGTTCGTGGTGTCTTCCACATTATTGCACATTTCTTCATCGTTTTTTATTCACAAAATTTTTGCTTCTTTGGTTTACCTTTAAGAACCTAGATGGTTTGGGTGCTAACAAATAAAATGAGCTACTCCCTCCCCCCCCCCCCTCTCCACAACATTTTTCTTCTCATTTAAAGTGAAACCTTCAGATAAATGTGTTAGCTTCTGGAAGATGTATTTCTGGTGGTTTAGTTTCAAATAAATGCCCCATTGGCCAGAATTTGGCAACCGGTAGAGGTTGATTATGAATTGAAAGAAAACTTTTAAAGCAATCCTGACCACAATGGATCTTTCCTTTTTCAAAAGGTTCCATGAATAGTTACCTATGTTTAGAGAGTATTGATACTGGATGATGGAAATTCGTTGTTTTGGGTTGATTGCTTTGTTATTAATATTTTGAACTATATTTTCACTGTCTCTTCCGATCTCTGAAGGGCAAAGGCGATGTTTAGCGTTTAACTGATTTTATAACTTTCCAGTGATTCTTTCGAAATATGAAAGTGTATCTGACCATTTAATGGTCAATTATACTTGCATGTAAATTAGTTATTTTGGTAATACATTTACATCCTTTTTTTTCCTCCAAAATCATCAATATTATACTGAATTTCCTCTTTCATGACTAATAAGGAAGAAAATGTTGTTTACAAGTAAGTTCGATATAATGTCGAGCAAGTTGTAAATGAAAAATGACAAACACCCTTTTTCTTTGATGGGAAACAAAATTCTTGGTTATCACTGTTTGCATTATAATCATTCAGACTAATTCATCTCAAAATAAGCTCCAATTCAACTTAGCTTTTCTGAATCATTATTTGATTGTATAGGTGGCTTTATGTGTATAAGATATTGTATTTTTACTAACTTTTGAATCTTAACTATACTCATGTAGAGGATGGAATGGTATAAAATAAAATGAGTATGCAATTCTAACTGAGAATAATTAAGAAACACCCATGAACTCCTTTTTATTAGAACTCTATGAGGATGCTTAAAGTAACTTTCATCTATCTCTTACCTCTGAAACTTCTTAGCATCTTCTTTCAGCTATATTCTGCTTTGTTCATACAACCCCAAAACAGCCAAAACTTTTGCTTTCGACATAATAATGCCCCTTTTGCTTTTCCAAAAACCATTTTAATGTGTAACCCATTATACTGCTCAGGACGACTTCAGTGCATTGGTTTTATGAAGAAGTCCATATAAGAATTGTAGCATAAATTTTATTCTCACTATTCTTCAAACCATGGTTAGAGCTTAAGTTTTGAAAATATATTTAGCAAAATGCAATGGTCCCTTTTCTTATAGTTCATAGCTCCTAGGGAAACTGCTGCTCCTGTCTTGAAGTAATTGCTTTCTGAGAGATGGAAAATAATGCTGATCAGATCAGAAATATGAGACCTGTTTTGCTTATTCATGTACGTGGATGCCGTTTAGAAGCAGTTCTATCCCGTCATTGCTAAAGAAAATTTGTCATTTTCTTAGACGCTTTATGATTTGGATTTTTGAGAATTGATTTCGTGGAAAGTATCTTTTTGCAGAATGTGTGGTTAACAAGTAATATGAAGTTGTGTGAAAATTGGTATTTTAAAGAATGAGTACGGATAATGGAAGTTGGAAAGAATTGATTCTTAAAAGTGGCAATTCCATAGAAGGTCTTAGTGTTCTGAAACACTCTATTTATTTCACAAATTTTTGTGCTACATTGAAATAGAGGTTTCAATAATGCTTTCTGGTGAAAATCTGAAGAATTTTTAAGTTCTATAGAAAGTTTTTCTTGTATCTTCATATAGTTATTGAACAAATGATCATCTATTAATATTTGTCTTCTGGTTTTGATTAGAACACACCAGGCGTGGTACTGCACCATTGCATTGAACTTAGAAAAGAAGTTTAAACATTTGATTAAGAAAAGAGAGGCCACAAGAAAAGGAGCCTCGTTCCAAGTAGAAGGATTCTCGTACTTAATAGAGCCTAGGAAGTCAGTTAAGATGACTATTGTTAAATTTCATAAAGATTGACATAGTCGTATTTCCGTCCTATAAAAATAGCCCAATTTCTATTTTTTTAGAGACTAAGAAAAGTTCGTTTAAATATCATCAGAAAAGTAAATTTAAGATCATTTTTCAATTATAACTTTTTCATTTGTTAACTATTCTATTTTAATAATTTTATTTATATTTTGTCTAGTAATAATAATACACATTAAATAGACTATATAAGAGAATTAATATTTCAAGCTTTGAACTACATTTTCAAAAATGAAAGTGAAACTATATTTTGGGATAGACGAAAAAAAGAATACAAAACTATCTTTATGGAACATAGGCGGTAGAAATTTATGGGACATGTAAAAAATTTGCTTCAAAGTTCAAATACACCCTTAACCTATAGGAAAAGATCCAAAAGGATCCCTCAATAGAATTTCACTTGTTACAGAAAGTGTTTGGTTGGAATTTAGATTATTTGTTGGATTATAATCTATTACGT
>CAVNYN010285589.1:0-89247 GCA_963692815.1 Nyctanthes arbor-tristis | reverse complement strand
TATTTCATCCATCCTAAAAAAAAATTCCACTTTTCATATTAAATATTTTTAATTTTTTTTCTATAAATGCCCGTAGTTAATGTATCATATCTCTATATCAACTATCTATACATTGAAAGTGTTTTAAACAAACATAATAGTATATATGAAAAAGCAAAAGTAAAATTTAATGTTTCAACTATATTAACTATTGTTTCTTAATCTGTATGAAAATAACTATAAGACTCTCTTTTGTGGGTAAGAGAAAGTATTTATTAAGAAAAGCACACTCTCAAATATTACCTACATCGCACAAAAACAAGCTTGTATTCCTTTTTCGTCCATACAAAAATACAAATCCACTTTTTCTAAAGATTTAGTTAAAGAATTAATTTTCTTATATGACATTATTAAATATGAATCGTTATAAACAAAATAGAAGTATTAAAGTATAATAAATAACAAATGAAAGAGTATATTAAAAGAATAATTTTAATAATTTTAAATTTACTTTTCAATATAATAATTAAAAGAACTTTTCTTCTCTCTATAAAAACATGAATAGGGTTATCTTTGTGAAATGGAAACAGTACAAAATTTTAGTCACACGTGCCCACACTAGACTTATATATTAAAAAAAATCCTCCACTAGGGAACATAACCGAAACATAAAAATTGCCGCTCTTTTTTCCGCCAACGGTGGGTACCCAAATAAATTATATACACAAATGGTAATTATCATCGATTGCAAAAAAGAAAAAGTGGTAATTATTATCTCCTAAGAGAGTTTAAATTAATCCTTTTTTCTTCAAGAAGAAAGAATAAATAATCCCATATATGGAGGAAGGGGCCTTGAACATAGCATAAGAATGTCTTCGCTGGCATAGTATTCGTTTCCTAAATCCGAATGATGCTCATCACTCGTGGAGGAAATCTACTTTGAGTTTAATAAGAACCTAAAGCCTCTTTTGTTGTGGGTGCATCAGTACAATATAATATATATTTATCAATGGATTTTTTTTTTTTTTGGTCAAAGAAAAGTTATTTTTGTGCAATGTACTAACTATATATTTGTTGTTGAGTTCTTTTGCTTATTTTCTTTTCAATTGTATCCTTTCAACTACGTATTTGGTCAACTATGTGATACAAAACCATTAACACATCATTTCACATAGAATTCAGTTTATCCAATGATGAGAAGAACAATTTTACTATTGATAATCAGCAGTGGTGGATCTAGAATTTTCTAAAAATACAGGCTACAATGAAAGAATATTCAATTTGACTAAGAAATTCATTAAAAAATTGAAAATTTTATATACAAAAAAATAATTCTCCTTTTTTTTTGGGAGTGGGGGGCAAACATGGGCTAGCCCGGGCTTAGATCTGCCAATGATAATCAGGAAAGTTATTTAAAATAGACTGATAGAGCAAGTGAACTACAGATCATATATCCTAATTAATGATTCGTGGCTACAAAAGTTGCATTGAGCTAAGCACCTTCTTTTATATTGTTGGATTTGATGTAATGGCATGCAACTTCGTCGATTTGCAACTTTAGTGGGGGTGTTTTAATTTGTCGAGTTGGACATTTTCTCTAGTTCATCCAACAAATAATACAATTATTTGTCTAGTTTAGTCCGACTAGTTTTCCAATTAATTATTCTGGACCAGATATATGTAACTTATTTAGATGTCTCCCATAAAGTCCAATCACCCCTAATCACCTTCTAGCATATAATACTACTACTAGGGGAAGCACACTGTTGATGCTTACATATTTGCACACGACACGACCATAAAACGGTTCATTGATTTTAGCCAAAATCCATGGTGGAAATATTATATAGACGAGCGTGTGTTTTGCTTATGGTCTGCCCACTTTCTTCAATAAAATACTTTATCCACTATCTATATTATTTTCAATTGGATTAAAGGAAAGGGACACTTAAATACATAATAATAAAGCAATATATTGCATAAAGTTTGGTGTGCACTTTATTTTCAAATAATAAGGAAACAGCCTATTAATTAAAGATTTAAATTAATTGATTATTAATTAAGTAACATTGACATTGTTTAAAGCAAGTGAAAAATTGAGTTAGTGCTTGTGATTAGGTTCCTTTTGAATAATCAGATTGAGTCCACTGTCCACACAAAATAGATTTTACCCCAGGTCCTAATTTTGGGTGCAAAAGATGTACCAAAAGAGATGGAGAAGTGCAATGGCATCTTTCTTTTTGTGTAAGGGGCCATATTCCTTTCACACATGACCCCTCCCTCAAATAGTTAAGAAATAAATAAATAAATATATATATATATATATATATATATAAAATTAAACACTCGCGCAAGGTCGGCGAGTGATTGTAAATTGGAGGATAATGTTACAAATCCACTCTATCTCACGTTCACTCGTTATCCATTCCGCTAATTTCCTCTATATCGTGATAATAACATACGGACATGGGACAAGGTGGATACTTATTATTATTTTGAATTGGATTACAAAATGCTGCATTACATCATTTTATTTGACCTTTTTTCCTTATAAGAAGTCAAATATTTAAGTAATTCATAGTTTTTTTAAGGGTAATTTACAGTTAACGTTCCCAACCTTTCAATTTTGTTAAAATTACGTCTCTAACTTTTAATTTTCCTTCTGGGGGTCCTCAACCTTTCAAAATCATTACACTTAAGGTCCTTTCGAAAGGAAACTATTAATTCTTCCATTAATTTTGAGAGTATTTTAGTAAAATAAAAAAAAATAATTATTTTAGTATTTAAAAAAGGGAAGGGGAGACACCCCCCCCAAGGCTGCCGGAAATGGCCATTTCCGGTAGCCTTTAGGGGAGGGGGAGTCTCCCCCCGTGCTGTCGGAAATGGCAGCCAAGGGTGATGCTATTTCCTACAGCAAATGGGGGGTTTTGGCTACCATTTTGATGTTAAAAATAAATGGCAGCCAAAAAAAGGGAGACTTCCTGAAATGGTAGCTGTTCCCTGCCATTTTTGGCTGCCAAATGGGGCGAGACTCTCCTATTTTGGCTGCCATTAGCTGTAATAGGCCTGGGCAAAAAACAGAGCCCGAATGGGTTACTCGAACCAAAACGGGTAGTGAATAAAAATTATATCTAAATGGGTACCCGAACCCGAAACCAAATGGGTTTGGACGGGCTTTGGGAATGACTTAAAACCCGAAAAGCCCGAAAATACCCGAACATTTGTTTTACTCTCAAAATTTTTAAATTCAAATTTCTAATTAATTCTCACAATCCATAAAATTATCTCCTTCATTTCACAATCACATTTTCACTACACTCGTCTCCTTCACATACACAAAACAAAACTCAAGATTTATGTAAAATATGTGAATTTGTCTTTTTTATGAAGATTTTACTAGTTTTTATATATACATCATGTGATTGTATAAAATAAATCATTGTTAATTAATTACTTAACAACACTGCAAGTTTATCGTAAGCCTGTAAACTTATAAAATTAGAATATAAATAAAGCTACCCCCGAAAGAATATAAATAAAGTCAATTAGCCAAATACTAGCTTCTAATTGTTAACATTATTATATTAGTCTCTAATTATTATTATTTTCATTTAAGTGAATTATATGTGCTTCAAATTTTTTATTCTTCTTATCAATTTAAGTGTTTCTTTTTTTCGTTTATGCGTTTATATAATATACGCTAGATACCCGAAAAATTTGAATAAAACTCAAAGTGTTACCTGAATCTGAAATGAAACCGAATCCAAACGAGCTTGACGTTTTCAAGACTGAACCCGAACCTGAACAGAAATATTTGGTCCGAGTTTGGTCAGTGTAATATCCGAACCCGAAACTGGAACGCCCAGGCCTAAGCTGTAAGATATGCCAGCCAAATAGGGGGGGTCTCTCCCATGTGCTACCACCGGCAGCACTTTTGCTGCCATTTCTGGCTGCTTTTGGCTGTCCTTTTTCTGGAAATGGTAGCACTTTTACTGCCATTTTCGACTGCTCTTGGCTATCATTTCTGGCGCCCTCCCCTTCATTTTGGCTCTCCTCCTCCTTTTGGCTGTCGGAAATGGCAACCAAAGGGCTGCCATTCTTCGGCTGCCATTTCCAGCGGCCAAGGTGTCCCGCCCCCAACTTTTTCTTTTTTTAATATAAAAATATTTTTTTATATTTTACCAAAATACCCTTAATTTTAATGGTGGATTTGATAGTTTCCGTCACAGGGACTATAAATGTAATATTTTTAAAAGGTTAGGGACTCTCAGGACTAAAATTGAAGGTTGGGGACGTAAATCAACTTTGTTGAAAAGTTGAGGACGTTAACTGTAAATTACTCTTTTTTGATTAATCCATTGATACATTTCTTAAAGTCAAAAAAAAAAAAAAAGGTGGGTGTTCAAAATACAACGTGGTTATATTGTATTCAACAGTATAATAAATGAAAATTAAGTCAACTTTACCAAATATGTCAGGGTTCTCATTAGTACATGCAATATTATGAATATTCCGAGCATATTAAGTCTCAACACAGATGTATAAGTCAAAATAAATTTTAAGAAGAGATGTACAACGTACGTTATTACTTGTCAAAAAGTCTAAACATATTTATATCGGTCAAGTTCTTATTTTTTTCCTCAAATTCAAGTGATTTTGTTTCGGGCTTATTAATTTCATGTGGACTTCTTTTTCTATTCCCACCTCAACCCCTCCAAAAGAAAAAGTTTGGTTGATATTAGTTATTTTTAATTGAGTTGTAATTTGAAGGCATTAATTATTATGAAAGTTTACTTTCAGAAAAAATTTAATAAAACTTTAGTTACAACGTTATTATCGAATCATCCAATTTGATTTTGAATGGACAATTCACATCTTTTCAACATCTTTCTTCTATCCCGGAAGACAAAAGAAAAAGGCCAACAAGATAATCCTCCAATGCAAGCACAATAAAGATAATCCTCCAATGCAAGCACAATAGTATATAGTGACTGAACCAAATGAATGAAAAGAGGAAGTAATGGGAACCCACTAGGAAATCATTTTTCACAAGAGATGTGGTCAATGCTTGCCAAAAGGGAAGCCTCATATCGAGTAATATTACCTTATTGATATATCTTATAGTACGGAATCTCGGTATCTGTCGAACTTTAATAAAGTCGAGATATGTAAAATTAAATTGATGTTGTCAACATTAAAGAATTTTAGAAACATTTCTAATCTGTTGTAATTCATTGCACTGTAGACTCCAGTTATGAGCAATCAAGATTTAGTTATTTTTGTTTAAAAGTAATCATACTCGAATTACCAAGTAGTTATTTTTGTCATAACATACTCGAAATATGGTTTGACAAAAGTTTGCTTGATGTACATGTTAAGCTTTGCTTCTTGTCCAAATTAAGCTAGCCATTTTGTTGTATTACATAAATGTGTAGCAAAAATCCTAATTATATTATTATTTTGATAGCGGGGGCACGTAGTATATTTATCAATGAAAAATTTACTGAAAGTATTCAAATTCTGTGGCTACTCCATTCGCTCACGTCGAAATTTATCAATTGTTTTTTGTATTGTGTTATAAGTATAAGAGCCCGTTTGATTAGTTGAGACCGGTAAACTATCCCGAAATAAGAGTTGGACTCATTATGCATATATTTCTCTAAAGGGGAAAAAGAAAAAATAGAAAAAGAAAAACATAGAAGAAACGGGGAAAGTTGGGATTTGAACCCATTAATTAATTGCCTCAAGCTAAAATCTTAGCTTCGTTTCCACTATACACTTAGAAAGATAACGTATACTTACGAAGGCTTACATGACCTATTTATTGTGTTTAAGTTGAAAAAAAATAAAAAGATTAATTAGAGATTTTGGTCTTGGGGCCGTTGATTCTCTCAACTCACGTCGCCTCACTATGGAAAAAAATTCTGGTACTCCAGAAGTACTGAATACTTGATATTTCTAACTAATCAACCACTCATGTGTGGGGTTCATGACTCAAATTAAATAACAAATTGAGACTCTTGAATTGGCATGCAGATTTCTGATTAGTTAGGAGTATCAAGTTCAGTATTTTTAAAGTATCAAAATTTTTTCTAGTTGGGTAGGTGAGGAAAACATGACCTCATACATGTATGTTGGTCGTTCCGAGCTAAATTATGAGTAGTCATCATATTATTAAGCAATCATAGTTTTTTTATTGTAGATAGAACTTATTACGAGTTTGGATGCTTGAAATATAATATCACTAGTTATCTCACCCGTGTAACGCACGGGAAAGATAATTTCAAATTATATATATGATACTAGTACAAATGTTACTAAAATTGAATAAAATAAAAAATACAGACACTATTACGTGTTTTTCTCCACCCAGTATATAAATTGAATTCGGAACCCATTGTTAGCCATATGAAAAATTGAACTTTAATTTCAGAAAGATGAAAAATTAACAATGATAAATATTGTTTGAATGGTTAATCTTATATATAAACAGTGAAGAAAATTATCAAATTATGTCTTATGCTGTAACAATAGTGTCAAGTTATCCGAATAAACATCACTAAGTAAATTACAGCAAACAACTCAATTTCTTTATATATATATATATATATATAGATATATAGGCACACTCACAAAGCGGTGCAATTGATTGCAATGCCACCATTTATTTCTCTAAGGCTCAATTCCATGAAAAAGATATAATATGTGAAAAGAGTATACAGTCCATGAAACCAAAAAAAATGTGTACACGCCAATTCATTTTCTCAAAAAAAAAAAAAAAAAAAAAAAAGTCAAAACTTCCAAGAAAGTAATTTGTCTTGGAAGTTGGGATTTTAGCCTACTTCATTAAAGGTTTTTGGCAATTTTCAATAGCTCGTTTTTTAGAAAAAGAAAAAAGCAATATAAATTCCAAAATTGGCACCTAAAGCTGTTCCTCTATATAATATATATATATATATATATATATATAGATTCTAGTACCAATGAGTCGTATCTTATTTGGCACGGCTCTTGTGGAACCAACAATTGGAACCCGCCAATAAGAAGAGAGATTTTTTTTTTTTTTTTTTATCTAGTCTATATTTGAAAGGTAGGGTCAACGGATAGTGCTATAAGTAACATATGCTGGTATTAGAAAATTGAATATATCCCAAAATACAGAAGCCATGGTCTTAGATTGGATAGAGATAAAAATTGGCCCAATCTTGTCATGATCCAAATCCAATGAATTGCAGCAACCCAACCCCAAAAGGTAACGCATTGGGGATTAGCTAAGACCAATTGTTTGCCTCGCCTTTGGTTCTCGGCTATTGCGGCTCTCTCTTGCCTCTCAACTCAATCGTCATTATTCATGTAGTCGAAAAATGCTATTTGTACATATGAGATGTATAAAATTTATACACACACAACCTATATTTACTTCAATGTCCCTCACCCTATCTTTCTTAAATAACAACTCTTTTAAGAGTGTGTACAAATTTAGGAAGGTGTGTATAGATTTTATACGCCTTGTATATGTACAAAGAGCAATTCTAGAAATACATGAAATGAGGATATTTATAAGTGACATTCTTATGTGACATTTATTCATTGGGTGATGATTACATGACTACTTTTTCATCATCCAATACAAGTGTGCCACATAGATATATCACCTATAAATGTCCTTATTGCATGTCCCTCTTGAATTTTGTATGTACAAATAGTACCCCTGTGATTTCAAAGAAGATAGGGTCAGTGATATTTAAGTAAATACAGGGAAGAATGGACAATATAACAGGTTATATGTACAAATAACACTCTTCCACCTTGTCAAATTGCATTCTCAAGGTCAGGCAGGCCACCAATATATTTGACGATGAGCGGATCTATTTGTACATACAGGGTGTACAAAATTTGTGCACACATTCTTGAACTTACACATCCTCTAAAAATTGTCATTTCAAGGAATAGGTAGTCAACGACATTTAATAGATACATGACATTTGTACAAATTATGTACATAAAGTATGTACCAATTGATCAATTCTTTGAGGAATATTATTTGTACATGTAAAATGTAAAAATTTGTATATGTACCCCAAGTGATTTCAAGGTAGATGAGACAAAAGGTGTTTAAGTAAATATAGAGAATGTGTATAAATTTTATATGCTTTATATGTACAAATAGCATTTCTCATAATATTTTATTTTTTAAAGATGAAGAGCTAAACCCTGATTTTTTTTTTTATTTCAAGGTTTTTTAAAGAAAAAGTTTGGATCTATTTTTCAAATGCATATATAGTGCAATTATGTAATTGGTTGAAAAATCCTCCTTTGGGTGTTGACGGTTTTAGGGTGAAATTGGGGTGAGCGCGGGGATTTGACCTCTTATTTATCCATTTCTCCCCCTTCTTCGTTTCTCTTTTCCCCACAATATTAGAAACACTGAGTCTAGACTTGACTATTTAGGTATGCCTTATGCCTTATATTAGATAAATAATTAATGAGGTAATCTTTGATTAGTCTCATCCTAGTATAAGTGAGTGGTATGTTTATGACCCCACCCGTTGACGTGGATAGAGGCGTTACGAGCCTGACAATTGATACTTACCAATAAAACATCATTATTTATTTTTAATTGGTCCATGTAAATTATACGATGACCATTATGAATGACGTCATAAGGTACCACTCGCTCGTACTAGAAAATTTTCAAATATTTGATAGCTGATTCTAAATCTACACTCGAGTTATTTGTTTGATGAATCCTATTATAGCATCATGTTATGGAGTCATTTGCTGATGTGGAGGTGAGCTCGACTACTGAAACCCACCTATATGGAGTAATTAGTTACTTTTTTATGGTTTATTTAGAAAGCGGAGCCAACGGATAACACTAAAAGATACTATCCGACCGGCGCTTGAAAATTTTCTGCCGTCTGGTTTCGTATATATGTGGTTTCTATTTTCATTTTTCAGTTGCCCTATTCTTTTAATTCAAATGCTATAGATGAATCATAAATGATAACTGAAAAATATAGAATTATTAGTCTAATCTCTAATTAATGTTTTGATAAATATTGTTGAATTGCTGGTAAGTTAAATGGTTTGATGAATATATTATTGAAAATAGTTATTCGTGACCTTCAAATTTCAATCACGTAACTACACTTTGAGAGTAATGGGACAAGCTCTTTGAAACTGGAAGGTCAAAGAATTACAAAATGATCATAATTAAATTGATTCACTATGTGTTGATATTATGGTATCGGCCATGTCAACTCATGAGATAGCATTTTCAACAATAAAACACATAAAGATGACAATTCACACAGCGGTGGGCATTCCAGCGGGTTGACCAGACCGGTTTGGACCTAAGAAAAATAAGAGAACATAAAAATTCTCAAAAAAACCAGTTGATCGGGTTCAACCTAAGAAAATTCTGAAAAAAACCAGTTGAAACCGAAACGACTGACAAAAACCGTTGAAAACCGATGAATGACTGAAGAATCGGTTTTGGACGTTCATTGTTTTCCAAAACGGATGGCAGTTGCAGTTTCGGTTGAGAACCGAACCAATCAACTAACCAAGTGCTCAAAGACTCCTAGTTATGAATGATGAGTTTCTTGCTAATCATACGATAATTTTTGTTGAGCACAACTTTCTTTAGCCTAGTAATCGTGAACCACCATGGGTATTAAACGCGCAATATTTCATAGCTGAATCACATGGTCATAACCAACATGGATTTTTATGCGCCACCGCTGCAAATACTGTCACTTGAACACACTCTTTTTCAAGCTTCTCGTTGATTACAACGTTTGCAAGAGAACTTTCCATGCCTACTATACATGCTTTTCTTGAAGCTCTCAAGTTAAAGTTCATGTTTCACTAAAGGTTTAAGCCTTAGGTCTCACTCTTTAAAGAGCACTCTCTCTATTTTTCGTTCCCTCTAATTAGAACTCACAATGTCTGCTAAAGAACTCTCCCTAAGCATTAGAAGGGAAGTTCGAGCTGGAAATTTTCAAATTGCTTCCACTTTGGTCTTTTGTCTATCTGTTGCATTTCTAGTTCTAATTTTAGCAATGATCATTAACGATCACTTCAAAAAGTTCGTTCTCTATGAAGATTTGTACTTTTCTCGTCCCAACACATTTCCACCCCTCTATTCTTTCTCTTTAACCTCACAAAATCCAGGTAATTCTTCGTCTACTCACCAATCTAATTGTTCAAGTCACGAGTTGAAGGTTTGGATCTCGCCAATAAGTCTTTGGCATTCTATGAGTGATGAAGAATTCATGTGGCAAGCGTCAATGGTACCTCGAATGGAGCACATCCCTATTAATGTTACGAGAAAAATTGCATTCATGTTCTTAACTAGGGGAAGGTTGCCACTCGCACCGCTATGGGAGATGTTATTTAAAGGACATGAAGGGCTCTTCTCGATATACCTCCATACCTCAACGGAGTTCACCTATGAGCCTCCCAAGTCATCTGCATTCTACAAAAGGCGAATTCCTAGCAAGGTTTATATTATAAATAGAAAATGAATGCCTGCATATATAATTGTAATGAGTTTTTTTATATGACTACTGTGTTCATATGAGCACCTCTCACAAAACATGTAGGGCACACTATAAGCTCCACGTAGGCCCCACATGTTTTTCACATGGAAATTTCATAATATATTTTTCTTTAATTATCGAAATTTTTCTTGTTGCAGCCAGCTCACTGGGGAAAATCCACCATGATTGAAGCCGAACGACGAGTTCTAGCAAATGCCCTACTCGACCTCTCCAACGAAAGATTCATACTCCTCTCCAAGACATGCATTCCTATATTAAAACTTCACTACAATATACAACTACCTCATAAATTCCAGCCTTAGCTTCCTCAGCTCGTTCGATGATCCCCGGCACATAGGCTGGGGTCGATATAACAAGCGAATGTCACCTTCCGTTAAACTACTCGATTGGCGAAAGGGCTCCCAATGGTTTGAAGCTAATCGAAAAACCGCCATTGAGATCATATCCGATGTCGTTTACCAACCGATTTTCAAAAACCATTGCAGGCCACCATGCTACATGGATGAACACTATTTGCCAACCCTAGTGACAAAAATTTGTCCTAATTTAACATCGAATACGACTATTACGTGGACCGATTGGTCCGGAGGTGGATCACACCCAACTATGTTTACAAGGAAAGATGTTACAGAAGAGTTCTTGGTTCGAATTCGCCATGGGTTTAACTGTACTTACAATGGTGAAATGAGCTCAATTTGCTTTATTTTTGCAAGAAAGTTTCACCCTAATACTTTGCAACCTTTGCTAAGGATTGCTCCATTGTTGCTTGGCTTCAAACTCTAGTTAAAATACTTCATCTCGGAGAAACAAGCGAGTGCAAATTGCAGAAAAGCGCCTAGTCGAGTTTGCAATTGTGGGGACTTGTAGTTGCTTACCTTTAATTACTTTTTTATACAATGATCGAATTTAATTTTTATTTTAAGTAAAAATGCATAGTTGTCCTGACTATTTAATAAGCATGAATCCAGTTTTTAATTAAGTAAAAAAGATGGTAATTATTTTCATTTCTTACATTGAGACATAGGTATTTATCAAACATATTAATTAATTTTGGTCCTCAAACTTTGAACTGTATTTCAATTTGATAGTTCAAGTATTGCATTGTGTCCGTCAACTTAATTTTTAGATGTTTTCAAGTTGGTGTCTATACCTAAATTTTGTGTGTACCCGGGGCTGGGGTCTTTTTTTTCCCTTCAATTCTTTTCCAGTCACCTCTAACTTTAGTCTTTGCCTGCAATAACGAAATTAAAGCATGTGTATGATTAGGTAAATATAATCTAGAGTAATCTGCTTTTTACGATTTCAATAAATGTGATTTAAGCGCATATCGTCTATCTCTATCCATGTGCACAGTTACTGTACGTAAGTCGAACAAACATTTTCATTGCCTAAAGTATAATAAGTCATGCTACAAATGGTATCCTAAAAGTTTGATCCAAGTGACATTTAGGAGAGACATCGTCACTAGGATTTTCTTTTCTTTAACTCCTTAGTTATGGCAATAAAAGTCCTAGTCAGTAGTCAATGTTGCTATATTTATGTCGCTAACGTTTTCTTTTGTTACACTTACACCCAAACATTACTACAAAAAAAACATAATAGGCGTCGGTTGCAATTACGAAAACGCGTCAGTTGATACATAGACGCCTATGTACGCCTATTCTAAGGTTAGAGGCGTCGGTTGTTGACTGACGCCTGAAGTCAGAAATAGGCGTCGGTTGTGTTGAACAACCGATGCCTAAAGACTACAATAGGTGTGGGTTGTTAGATCACAACTGATGCCAATTATATCCTTTAGTCGTCGGTTTCTAACAAATAACCGATGCCCATATTATTTTTTATTATTATTATTTTGTTTTAGGTGTCGGTTGTTATCATGGTTGTTTGATAACAACCGACGCTGTTTGAATTTTTTTTATATGCGCCATAAATATCTATATATGACCATCCTGCGAAGCTAGAATAAGAAATGCACCCAATCCACAACCAACAAAAATTTCCAGCACCAACAACACTAGCTATTTTCGTGTACTTTAACACAGTCATCATGACCTACTTAGTATAAATAAAAGAATATAAATAAAAGAACAATCAATAACTACTACTCCATAAATATACATTATAAAAAAATACAAATTAACCATTAGTTAAAATTAAACTACCAATATTGAATATAGATCTAAGTGGCCCAAACATCACTAACTATTATATTATTACACTACTCCAATCATCGCCATATCTTGACATAAATCTAATTACAATCAATAACTAATTCAAATAATATGAGCAATAATGTAATCTATAAATTGAGCAAAACTATTATGTCATTAATTAACCAGTGAAATAAGGTGCACTAACTATTGAAATATACATGTTTGCATGACGATCTATAATTCATAAGTAAATAATAGTTCAAAATAGATGAGACCAAAAATCACCTACAATTGTTGACAAAGTACTCAGCCCACATTTCCCGAATCTCATCTATATTAGCTTGAATATATGACCCAAATTGATAAACCTACAATAAACAAAAAGAAAGGGAATTAGTTTGTTAATAAAAAAAATAATATATATATATATAATTGAATAATTAAATAATTAAATATATTTAACAAAAAATCATAATTTACAAAATAAACAAAAAATCATATATAACAAAAAATATATTTAACAATGTATACATATAAACCAATCTTTACCAAATTTCACAAAAAACCCTAAAAATCATAATTTCTAAATCCAAAATAAATATCTTTTCACTAACTAAGTAATGGACAGGGAATTACCTTTGCAGATATGGAGAAAAAATATACAATGAAGTTCGCTGCCTCCCGCTGCCGCCGCCGCGTTCCACCTAAAGATGCAAAATTTAAATTGATATAAGATTATGAAAAAAATTAAGGCGAAGAAGAAAATACTATGCAATATATACCAAGAAATAGAGCCTTAATGCACTTTGCCGCCCTCACAGCCAGTCGGATGGGGGTCTTTGGTGTAGATTTAGGGATTTAGGAGTCTAAATATGGTAAGTGAATTTTGAAATATGATTCAAGGCTGAAATCGGTCTTCAAAGTTGTTTTTAGGAGTGAATTCTGGTTGCAATTTCGGATGATGATCTTGCGCGAAGAACTCGTTCATCTTCGTCTAGTTCGCGAGGTAGAAATGGGGATTAAAAAAAATGAAGGACCGATGCCTTTTCATAACCTTGGACATCAGTTTCCATGTGGAAACCGACGCCCAATGTACTACTCCCACTTTGGCGTCGGTTCTTATATAAAAGAACCGACGCCTATGGTATATACTTTAATTGCCACCGTGTATGTATGAGCATCGTTTATCCCAATAACCGACGTATATTCTGAATTTTTTTGTGAAATTCTGTGGTAGTGGCCCTATCGACTTCTATTTTAAAAAAAAAAATTAAAACACATTTTGTGAAAATAAATGGTGAAAGTTTGTATACTACATGTAGATCGCACAAGGTATGTAGATGTATTGAATGTTTTTCTTCAAATTCTATCTCGAAATAGAATTGATTTGCTAACTCGGGCTTAATTTTCAAATCTTGTTCAAATGACAACTTTTGTTTTAAAAAAATAAATAAAATAAAATTGTTTAGAGGACTATGTCAGGAGTAACGGAGTGGTTATATTGATGCCAAAATTTTCTTTTCCATTTTCTGTATAAGCGCGCAATTGTTATTATTAGATTTATATAATCATATTCTCCTACAAGCAGGCTACTACGCACACATTATTGTTTGGCCGACTACAATAATAATGTGCTAGCCAACTAACAGGATGTCTTTTTCATAGATTTTTATTTTCACATTTTCCTATCACGTATTTTGTTTTAAATCTTTTGTTAATCAAATATACCGTTATTTTTTTTCTTTTGTGGGGGGGGGGGGTGGGGGGGAAGGTCATCAAATATATTGTTAAGAGGGCAGTTTAATCAATATTTTTAGTATGCTAAAAAAAGAAAGGGGGGGGGGGTGTTTCTCATCTAAATATTGCGCTTCATGTTAAAGCACCCAACCAACCTTTAAGTGACGACGATGACAAATACAAAAACAACCTTTAAGTGAACCATAATAAGTACAAAAATCTTGTTTCAATTTTCTAATTTGTTCTTGTGTCTCGACATTACAAAGGACGTCTACTCTTAATTATGCACTGACAATAGTGTTAGGACGTTAGAAATACATTCCATATAAGACAAATAACAAATTCATAGCACATGGCTTGCTAAGGGTTTGTTTGATATCATTTATAATTTTTCCCGTTTGTAAATAAAAGTGATCATTATTGTAATTTATTGGATATGTGGTAAGCACTACAATTGACACATTACAATAATTTAAAATATACATACCATGAATACCATGTAACAAATTTAAATGCTTAGACGTGTAAAAAAGAAAAAAAAAAGAATAATCATTACTTCAATTTATAAATGAAACTAATTATAAATCAATCTAAACGGACCCTAAACTAAAAATATAACCTTAAATAGGACTTTTGTACCAACTTCTTCACATCATCATGGAATGTCTAGAATCTAGATCCCTATAATAAAGGTTTGGACAATTTCTCCAATTCCTCTCAAGGTTCGACTTTGTCTTTCCTCCTCTTGTTGCTATGGACCTGTGGTAGTCTGGTAGATAAAGTGTGTGAAAAAAGATAACTACAAAAGGGTCTCGACTCTATAATACTATATTTTTATTTCATTTGATAGTTGCTAATCATTTTGAGGCTCATATGGACTCTCTAAACATTGACAAATTCTTCATTTGATAGTTGCTAATCATTTTGAGGCTCATATGGACTCTCAAAACATTGACAAATTCTTTTAAACGAGATTCGTTATCACCACTGGCGGAGCTAGAGGGTCATGGTGGGCCTCTCCGCTCAAATTGGAAAAAAATGTTTATCTTTTACCTTGTTAATAAACAAAAATTATATATAAAAGGTTTAGCCCCGTCCCACCCCTCTAATAGGGTCTGACTCCGTCATTGGTCATCACTATAACATGCTTTACGAGCTTCACTTCTGGTAAGTGCAATAGTCTTTCCAAGACAATTTGTTATTTGCTCTCGCCATCTAATTACAATTAAACGAGATAAATTCATTCGAATCAACACAAGAGTCTAACCAGACCGTGTGGCCTCTTTGTTTTTCTCCTTTACGTAGTAATTGAGTTGCTTTTATTGTTCATCCACACTATGTAAAAATTACTACATGCATGTTATCGTTGTCTCACTTTGGTATTAACGATTGACACACTTATTATGCTAACCAACTGACATGTAACAATTATAATCATAAAATTATGGGACACGAGTGGGGAGTTGAATTTTTTATTGGTTTATGTAATAGATTGACACATTATTATACCAATCGAACGGCGTTAAATGTTCATGAAAAGTGATATTTTGAATTATTATGTGTTGGGAATTAAGGTAAATTCCCTAATTACGAGCATAGAATCGTTGTACAAGGAATTTAACAAGACAATCATTTATAGACTATCAAAACTTTATATTTTATGATTAAAGTCACTACAATCATATATAATTTTCTCACTAACTCACAACCCCAAGTATTACAAGAACAATACTATGAACTTTATCACACCTAATTTTCTATCATTTGAATAATCCTCAACAATACAAGAAAAAATCTTAAGATGTTAAACTCGCTAATTTTTCTCTCAAAGACACGTCAATCGTGCCAAAAAAAAAAAAAAAGAAAAATGTTGAGAGAGACCATAGGTCAACCGCCTTTGCTTGTTGTCCACCGCCAATGCTCTTCGAAAACAAAAGGCCCAACCCATTGCCAATGTTTTAAGCATTCTTCACTCCCAAACTCAAAGGCATGTGATTTGTTCCCCAATTTTCTCATATTGCTAATAATAATTTTCCATGTACAATTTTTGGTTACTTTTGGCAATTACTTAACAATCTCCACCTTGTCAAAAGTGAGCCAACTTTCTATCATTTAGTGGCGGTTTGAATATCTTTATTCACAATAAATTATAATAAGAAATTATAATGAGATGAAATAAGTGGTGTATATTTAATGAAAATTTAAAATCTGTAACTATAAATGAGCAATTGTCAAATCAGTAGTAGATGAAATTATAATATGTTTTGGAAAACAGAATCAAACACCCACCTTTGAGCGCAATACTTGAGGAAAACAAGTGCACTCTGACAGCCTCATACTTCACCATAAGAGTATAACGACATAAAAGTAATAACAAATTCCAAGTGAAATTTGTCAAAATAAATATATTGATATTTATAATGCAACACTCTTGTTGGCTTTCCAGAGAGTTTATCAACTATTGACATTACTAAAATCACACATCTTACATTACCATCAATCAATGCACGTGTGTAAATACAATAGATGGCACCTAGCGACACGCTATGAGAATGTACACACTGACTTTATGACACATCACTCTCCATAAGGAGAGTCGAGTTTTTTAATTCTTCGAGCCAGTAGCCGAGCATGCTCTACCTCTTGGACAATCTCTTTTGACCTGATCGGGTGTTCCATAATTCAAACAAAATACTTTTCTTTTCTTGGAGTTACTCTTCAGATTATCTATCAAATTCAACGAGTTTTTGGATAAAATATTACTTCTACCATTTAACCTTCTTTTTTAAGAGATTGATTTACTCTTGACTTCTGCAAAATTCACCTCTCTTTTCCATACATCAACTTCTTTAATTTTTGGACTATTTTGGCAAATACCTAACATATGTCCTTAGAAGAGCCTACAATTCCATATTTTAATGGCAGAATGGCAAATGGCAAACAAAAGATTGGGTCCTTAGGAGTAATTATTATTGATTTGATATCCATACAAGAATTGAACCGCTGATTGTGACCCTTTACCGCCCCGACTTTTCTTCGAGAATACGTCCTTAACCTCTGCTTTCATATATATTCCCATTATTTATTATTATTCATTCATAAGACATCATAAATTTAATTCTATAAATATTCTCATAAATTCAATTATTACTCAATATTCATGTCTCGTAGCATGAAGCACCTCTAATAATGTTTGTATAGGAAAAAATTAAATAAAATTCTGACCTAAGTGAAGATTTGATTCTTATTATTTGAGGTGAAATAATGGTGAAAATTTAATGAAAGTTTAAAAATGGTAATTATAATTGAATAGTTGTCAAATCAATGAGGTAAAATTATAATGTGTATGTGTATAATAATAATGGAAATCAAACAAACACTAAAAGTGCACCAAAACACCTTGTAAACTTTCTTCTCGGCATAAGATGCCGGTGGTTAGTTTGAAAACTTTATGAATGTGATCAGTTGATTGATTAAGATTCAAAGAAATAAACATGTTCTACAGAAAGAAAAAAAAAAAAAGAAGAAGAAATAAGAGCAAATCAAATAAATATGACCTTATTTTTTATATTGTTTTTATATTTTGATGGGTCTTTACTTTATTTTATTTATTTATTTATTTTTGGTTGGGAGGTGGGGTTGTGGTGGGGTGATATTTGATATTAATAGTTAATAATAGATTCAAATTCAAATTAATTTTTATTTCAATTTCCAAAAAAAAAAAATTTCAAATTCATGCAATTAATTAGCAAGCTAGAACTCTCGAAAAATTGCACTTAATGACAACATTAACGCACTTAAATATGAAAGCCAATTCCAGGTAAAGTAACGCTCTCTGGCATCCCATTTTACTATATATTTTCATTTACATGTCCCTTTAGCAGTATGTGACAACTATAAGAACAACAACAATGAGACAGTAAATCTTGACTCCTTATTACAGAAATCAGGAGTTGACTGTTCGACAGTTAATTATCTTCCGATCTTTCAAATTTTATATCGTTTCCTCTACTGGATTCTTTACCCAGCCCCTTCATATTCTTCTACGATCTTCATAGTTTAAAATTCATTATTTTGTTTGTAAACAAATTTAATTTTCTCTTGGAATAATTTAAGTTATAGAAAGCCACCAAACGCCAAAAGAAAAAGGCCGGTCTGTTTGTTTCTTTCTTTCATCAGTTTTTACAAATATATAAATAAATAAATAGTATATTATACTTTGTTATAATCAGACTTCATCAGACAGTTGTTCACTTCTCTCCAACAATGTTCTTTTGTTAGTTCCCATTTGTTTCTTCAAATTCACTCATTTTTCTTGGAATTTCCATTGATTAATTGGATTCCTATATACATACATACACATACATACACAGCACAGGTAACTATACAAATTCTCAGGTGGAAAAAAGAAAATGAAGAATCAAAGCCAAAATCCATTGATTCCCATTCTTGCTCCATTGTCTCTGGTTAAAGTCATCTCTTTTGCATTCTTCTTCGTTTTCGGGTTAACTTTCGGTTTAACTCTCTGTTTCCACTACAAAAGCTTCTCCTTCAATCTACTTGTCACAAATCGCCAGTTCTCGATTTTCACATCACCATCATCGTCATCATCGTCAACCGTTGTTGCATCAAACACGAGCAATTATACAGAAGCTCAAAAGCGACATAATGGTGTTATTATGCATGAGATGAATGATCAAGAATTGCTGTGGAAAGCCTCAATGAGTCCGAGAATCCGGAATTTTCCTTTCCAACGACGGCCGAAGATTGCATTCATGTTCTTGACAAGAGGGCCGGTTTTGTTAGCCCCTCTTTGGGAGAAGTTCTTCAAAGGAAATGAAGGGTTGTATTCTGTTTATGTGCATTCTGATCCTTCTTTCAATGAAACAGAGCCTCAAGGTTCTGTTTTTCATGGCAGAAGAATTCCTAGTAAGGTTAGTTTTACTCATTTTTTTACTGCATTATTATCTCATGATTGTTGTTATGATTTTTCCATTTTTGAGGGAAAGTATGGTATTTTAATTAAGATATTTGAAGAATTTTCTTACCAAACTGGCAAATTAGTCCAATCTCCAGAAATGGGAGAAAGATAGCATTTACCACAAGTTTCTATTATTTTCTTGACAATATTTGTGGCTTGAGTTCTTAAAAATTCTACATTAAGAACGGAAATCGAGAGGCAAAATGGTTGGTTGTCTTTTCATCTCATCTCAAGAAGAAGAAGGAAAAAAAAAAAAAAAAGCATGTGTTTTTGCAATGTATGTGGGACACCGTCCTTCGTGGAATGGGGCAGTATTTAAGATGCATCGCTCGTGCATTACCAAAAATGAAAAACAAGGGCACCTCTCCTAATAACTCTACTTGCAACATCACCATCCCAACCAACCTTTTTGGTGACAATTATTTTAAGACATTTCTTCATCTTATCTCCAACTTTTATTACCTCCACTGCCATATCCTTTCATTGATTAACTTGCACACCAATTCCTTTTTATTTATATCATAGTTGGGTAAAGAGATGACTACATATATATCTTTGATAACTTAGGTCACTACTGTAAATTTAGAGAAAAGTGTCATTATTCTGAATATCAAACCTATTACTAGAGAGCATTATGCCCCCCATACCTGAGATACAGTTTTATATCCTCTACTTGACAAAGCATTATTTGTGTTATTTCTTCATATGTTCATTTTTTATGGATTTTATCTAATTGAAATAGTTGTGGGAATTGCAGAAAGTCGATTGGGGGCACGTTAACATGATCGAAGCAGAGCGTAGGCTACTAGCCAACGCTCTTCTTGACTTCTCGAACCAGCGATTCATTCTCCTTTCCGAATCATGCATACCCCTCTACAATTTCTCCACGATATACTCTTACCTAATGAACTCCACCCAAAATTTTATCGAGGCTTACGATCTACCGGGGCCGGTCGGACGAGGAAGGTACAGCAACCTAATGCAACCAACCATCAAGCTTGAGCAATGGAGAAAGGGCTCCCAATGGTTTGCAATAGACAGAGACTTGGCTGTTGAAGTTATAGCTGACAAAACCTATTTCCCGGTGTTCCAAAACTACTGCAATGGCTCATGTTATGCTGATGAACATTATTTGCCAACATTTGTGAGCATCAAATTTCAAGAGAGGAATTCAAACAGGACTTTGACTTGGGTTGACTGGTCAAAGGGTGGGCCCCATCCAGCCAAGTTCATAAGAACAGATGTGACTCTAGAGTTTTTGGAGAAGTTAAGGAGTGGATATTCATGTGAGTACAATGGTAAGAAGTCAAATATTTGTTACTTGTTTGCAAGAAAATTTACACTCAATGCTTTGGATAGATTGCTAAGGTTTGCTCCAATGATTATGCACTTCAATAGGTAGGTTTTATGTGTTTATTATTTAGATATATTATTCAGGCTCCACATCTTAGGGCCTCACATTTGTTATTTTTTATTTTCTTAAAACATGGTTTTGAGCTGAAATTCGATTTTGGAAACTAAGAAATTTGTAAGAAATGACTTTTCTTTAAGGTGAATGCTACAACGTTTCTCTTTTCCATATTTTGTACGAAATCGGTGTTTTATCCATTTAAGTTAGGCCTATTTACTTCTAATTTTTTAATAGACTCAAGCAAGAAATTTTGCAAGTTACTCTTGTTTATTTTTTTTCTGAAAAAAAAGCTAAAATAAATCACTAGTAAAATGGAAGTTCTTAGTAATTCAATTGTTAATTATATTTCATTCTTAAATTATTATTGTTATATGAACTAAATTTTTACCCGTGCAATAATAACAGAATTTAAACAATGAAACTTGATGATGAACGATTCAAATACTTAATCTACATCAAAATTTTATTTTCTAAGAAAAACAAATAAAAATAAGTCAATAATGAATAATTAAGTTACATAGAATATTCATCTGAAGTCATACATTTACATTCATCATTATCCATCTCAAATTTGTACACTCCCTAAAAGACTAAATAGCTAGAAAAAAAAAGACAAAATAATTAAAAGAATAGACAAATGAAATAGGTAGATAATCATAAACAAAACAACATGTGTTTAAAAGAGTAAAATGACAAATAAATGAAATAAAAAACATGTAAGATCGTACAAAAAAAAAAAAAAAAGGAGATCATGAGTGACATCAAAATCTAGAAGACTATAAAATGATAGACGTTATTGAGAGGAGAAAAAAATTAGTATCCATCAAATTAAAACAATTAAACATACAATGAGATTGATGGTGAGATAAAATAAAACATGGTTTCAAATTATAGACCATCATCTAATGTAGTTCCGAATACAAAATAAATAGCATAAATAGTTACAACCATTAGCAAATATAATAGGCAAAAAACATAAACGAAAAAATTAAGAGCATGCCTAGAAATGAAAATAAAGCAACTAAAAGGAGCAACTCCAAGGACAATTCCAAAAAAGCTAACAACCTAAAGTCAACCCACAAATAAATATTGAAATTGTATCCAAACAAATAATAATCAAGCAAATGTTAAAATACAATTCCCTGCATATTGCAAATCTAATTCCCTTGTTTATACCAGTAACAATAGCATACTTACAATTAAATAATAAAAAAAGACATCATATAAAGAAAAGTAAGAAAAGGAAAAAAGTTTCCAATCAATGGTATGCAAAAAAAGGTGGGGTTAATTTCACAAAAGGTCTTTAACTTTTTGGTTAAGAATTGATTTCGTCCCTAACTTTTTTTAAGAATCTCATCTCAACCTTTCATAA
The DNA here is from genome assembly GCA_963692815.1 of Nyctanthes arbor-tristis. NCBI lineage: Eukaryota > Viridiplantae > Streptophyta > Magnoliopsida > Lamiales > Oleaceae > Nyctanthes > Nyctanthes arbor-tristis. The sequence continues at coordinate 67,046 of CAVNYN010285589.1, read as the reverse complement.
ATACGCAGGATAGAGCCTTTTTTTCATTATTCAGTCAATTTTTTTAAAAAATAATAGTTAATTTTTTTAGAAAATGACGGTTATACCCTCAACTTTTGAATTTAAAAAAATAAAATATTTAAAAATAATAAGAAATTAAAAAAAACCTCCCCACACCCACCCACCCCTCTTATGAAGCTGCCGGAAATGACAGTATTTTACTACCATCTCCGGCAGGAGAAACTTGGGGGGGGGGAACCCCCATTTCCGGCAGCACTTTTTGTGGGGGTGAATCCCCCATTTCCGGCAGCAAAATTCTGTCGGCAAGGGGGGATTCGAATTTCTATGGCTAGAAACGGCAGCATCTACTACTGTTTATGGCAGCATTTTTTAGGGGTGAGGGGGTTGAATTCCCTCCTTTCTGGCATCATTTTGCCTCCGAAAAAGGGGGATTCATCCCCCAATTTTTGTTGCAGGAAACAGCAGTAAAATGCTGTCATTTTCAGCAACTCCATGAGAGATAGGGGGCTGGAGGTGGGGGGAGGAGTGGGGTGGGTTTTTTTTATTTATTTCTTATTATTTTTAAATATTTTATTTTTTTAAAATTTAAAAGTTGAGGAGATAACCGTCATTTTCTAAAAAAAATTGACCGAATAGTGAAAAAAGAGACCTATCATGCGTATTTATAAAAGACTAAGAACCTAGGAGAGTCTTAAAAAAGGTCGATGACAAAATCGATTCTTAACCCAAAGACTGGGACCTTTTGTGAAATTAACCCAAAAAAGTATGAATACTTAATTGGGAACTTAGTCTTGTTGCTGGGCTCTTGCCATAGATTAAAAAAAAAAAAAATCGGTTAAGAATTGTATGGTTTTCTAATTAAAAAGAAAAAAGGGGCGACCAACTAATGAAATATTCTATCAAATAAATATAAGTGGCTGCGGTCATATCCTTCGAGCATCGAGTGAATTTTCAATTGCATAGCATTTAAAAAGCTATAATTACCTTAACTTTGTAGAATCAAAAATTGCTTCTCATTTGTTAACGCACTCTCATTTGAACTTTTCAATTATAAATCATGAGAGAATTTGAAGTCATTATATTGTTAGCTATTCAAAAATTACTAGTTTTATGCTGCAATATGCATCACACGTTGAACAATTAGATTTTGGAAACTAACCAAGTTGGTCTATCCTGAAAACTCATTCTCAATACCATCATCCCACCCCAACAATGCAAGTTGATTCACCATTGCTTAGGCAAAAATCTTATATCCAGGAAATGTCAAATAGCGTTAACATGAAAAGTATATTAGTTCTCATTAAGGCAGAGAAGCAAGCTCAAAGACATTGAATATTAAAGCGACAGCAATCACACACTTGTAAAATATTTATGTTATACTTCAATAAAATGTTGAAACCAAAAACTATTTAAAGGGAAAATAGATTAGATGTGTGAGTAAACACATGACCCTTGGAAGTTGCACCTTGCCGTTCTGAAAGCTTGCATCTATCAAGGGCAAGAATCAATGAAAAATGTACAAAGTGAAGCATGTGGAAAATCAGAGCCTGATTTGGAGTAACAAATATACGTTTCTATTAGCTTTAAGAATGGCAATGTGATGGGTATTACCTGATACCCGTTCAAGGCAGGTAACACTCGTCCCGTTAAGTATCTCGGCGGGTATGAGGCGAAAAATTTCGCCCCTACGTATTATCGGGGCTGGGACGGGTTGTGGCCGCCCCGAACCGTCCCCATACCCGGTCTCAAAAATATTTTGTTCCCTGTGAAGTTTTGAATCCAAATGCCAAAGATGAAACTGACATAATACTTAAGATGACTTTTCATGCAGTTTTAATTCTACTTTTTTAGTTATTTCTTAACGGGACAGGTAACGGATATTTTTTTTGTACCCATCCCGAATCTCCCCCGCCTCGTACCCGATTGGGGCGGGTATAGGGGAAGGCACACCCGCCCCGCATACCCGCCCTGAACCCCCATTGCCATTCCTAATTAGCTTATCCGCTCTACTAAACGAAATTACTTGCAAAAGGCATCTTCCTAAACCCTGTAACCAATGAGAGTTAATGAAATACCTAAGCCCACACTACCCCAAGCAATAAGGATAAACATAGGTAGTGAAGGCTCGACACAGAGTTAATAAGCATGATCATATGAGAAATAGACAATTAAGAGAGACAATAATTTCTAAGGGCTTGTTTGGTTCAAATTATAACCAAGAATGTTAAAAACAGCAATTATTACTTTATTGAAAAGAGGGTTGAATTGACACGTGTCCTTCTTTTTTCTTCAAAGGCGGGTCCAACTTTCTTTCTTTTTCTATTTTTGGCTGGTAGGTGGGTGCACTGTTTGACCACCATTCTTTGAAATAATAATAAAAAAATTGGAAGCTCATTTCTAAACACACATGTCTCATTAGGATTTGAAAGCTGACTTGAATTGCATTTGACAACAAAATTGTCAAATCCACATTATCGTTTTTGTCATAATGAAATAAGGGATATTATAACATAGAGGTGAACACGGTTTGGTTTGGGTAGGTTTTGATTTAATTTCAAATCAAACTACTGGATACAGTTTGCAAAAATTGTAAACTAAACCAAAACATTTCATTTTTTAAACCAAACCAAACCAAACCTATTTTTTCAGTTTAGTTCGGTTTTAAACCATGGTTTGTTTTTTTTTTTTTTTTTAAAAGGGAAAAAACATGTTTTGATTAAGCCAATTTTTCTCATTCAAATCTTTCCCAACAAGAGCACCTAAAAAGGTAAGCATGTGCTATGCATCTATTGAAACAATGAGAATATATTTGAATATGATAAATTTATAAATATAAATCTTTTATTACACTAGTATATATTTTAAATGATAGTAATAACTTCAAACTAAAAAAAATACTAAATTTTATTAAAAGACTAACACACATCTACAAAAGGTGAAAATGCCTTGTAACATATGTTCTTAAGATGAGAAATTGCTAAACTTTGCTTATTGAAGTGATATTTGGTTTTAAATCTTTCAAAAAATATGTTCAAATAACTTGCTATAATTTCTCTATAAAATTTTCCATAGAAATACTAAAATCATTCAAAAAATCTGTCCATTGAGATGTTAAAATCACTCATTTAATTTAAAATATATAAAAAGCGGTTCGATTTGGTTTAAACGGTTTTTCAAACGTCGAAACTTAAACCAAACCACTTAGAACGGTTTGTAAACTTTTAAAACCAAACCAAACTATTTTAATTTTTAAATCAAACCAATCCAAACCACATTAGCGGGTTGGTTCGGTTTTTCGATTTGGCGGTTTATTTGTTCACCCCTGTTATAACACACTTGATTATAATATATAGCAAAGAGACTCTAAATCACCATTGTGCAATACATAATAGAAAATTTAAATAATCAATATCTCAAATCAAAACATCCATCTTTAATCATTCAAAATTTTAATCAGCAGACTGAAAAGCAGTGAGTATAATCATTTTTATAATAATGATGATGATGATGATGATGGGAGTGTGTAACCTAATGGGCTCTTCTGACAGTTGGAAAAATCTTACATTTAGAAGTCAATATGCCACATGTTACCATAGTTTCCATCATAATGTTCATCGTGCACCATAAGTTTCATTTTCAGTCGAACATATTTATATCAACAATGTAAGTTTCATATATAATGAGTTTGCATCACATTATTATTCTTAAAGAAATACGAAGTACCTCACATCATCCCAATGGTATTTGCCAAAACTGAAGAATCCATAGACTAGGGAGAAAAAGTTGGGACAGATGTAGAAAAGAGAGCAAAAGCAACGAAGGTAGAGCATCTGGTGGCTTTGCCAGTACAGCCCCTAAGAGAATCCACCAATTCAGTAGCAGAAATGACAACGCCTTTGTAACCGCTAGTCTAATGTATAGTGATTCTACTGCTCCCACTATCACCTGCCCGTCTCTCTCAGTTCAGTCCACCTTAATGGTCAGCATCAACTACGTACAATAATACCTCTAAAACATGATATACCTCCAAATAATCCAAATAAAAATAAAAATTTACCTTTTAATTATTTCCAGCAAATCGTGCCTTCGCGTTCCACCTCATAAACCGTCGTCATCAATGAATCCGGAGGCTTCAAAGGTGATTGAAACTTGTAATACATTGGCAGATATTCCAAGACAAACACGACTGCAAAAATTAAGAGAGGAATCAAATGAGTACAAATTTCAAAAAGGAAATTTCAATCGCCGAGTGAATAAAAAATGGAAAAAATAATAAAAGACAATATCGCTTCCCATATTATTGGCCTTTTCAAACTCCAATTGAAGATTATCCATTCAATCACTAAACAGATTTATGGGAAATGAGAGAAATAGACAATAAGGAAGATAATTCAGAAAAAGATATGAGAATAAATGCAAAAGTCAAATTAAAAAAAAAATAAATAAAACACAAGTGACATCATTAATGATGTCAGCACAATCCTTATAACACCAGTCCAATAGTGGAAAAAACCATGTCAAATAAACTTATCTTATTATCAATATGTAGATTGTGATAATTTGAATTATCACAATTCACAAATACCAGTCCACTCTCCTCCATTCACTTCTTCTTATTCTTCTTCTTCAAAATCATCTCTTTCCTCCTCCTTATTTAATTCCTACGGTCTTCACACACCACATAACGGTATAATAGTAGTGGTTGTCATCGTCGCCGTGATCATCATCGTCATCATTAACGTAAAATGAGTTTCCAGGGGGTGTGTTACTATCGGCTTTGCAAATTTCGTGAGAGAATTTTTATAGGTTAAAATAACATGCTTTCCGTTTACACATGCAGTACTGATTAAAAGCATCATAACGATATGGGAAAATTTTACAAAAGGTACCCAACCTCTGCAAAATAGCAAAATATAGCTATATGTAGACGGATGGTCTGCTTATAATTAGATCTTTCAAAGGGGATTTTCCTCCGCTTTTGTTTATTTCTAATCTTTGATACATCATAACTGATGATCTACTTAATTGGATATAAATTTAAATATTAAAGTTTTGACTGAAATCTTTAATTTGAGACTGATGTTGAATATTTTTTTGATTAAAATATTATTACGTTAATTTTGTCAAATTAAACTAATCTTAAGAAGAAAAGAATTCTTTCACCAAATAACAAATCAATAACGAAAAACCACACTCTCCTAGTCTCAATTATTTAATTTATTATTATCTTCTCTAATATAAAAACTTACTAAAATATATTATTAGATAATTAAACATAAATTTGTAATATTTACACCTTATAGAAAACATAAAAATACAAGTATACACTAATTGAATCAATAAGATCGATAGACTTACTAATTATAAAGTTCATGATCGTTTAAAAGACAACATATATTCTTATATATAATCCTTCATATGCATATAATAATGAAAAAAATACCTATTACCTCGGTCCTGCTATAGAGAGGTAACCTCTCCCTAAGGGGAGAGGTCACACGCACTTGACCCTCTATTATTAGAGAATTAGGAGGCGAGTCCGTTTTATTTTAAAAACTCTTTAATAAAATTGACAAATCCGAAAAGAAAATATAAAATGCATCAAAAATTCAAATATATTAAACTCACTAATACACATAGTAGAGATGATGAATTAACAAATAATGATATATTAGAGTTTGTTTTAAAATTGACATTTCAGATTTAATATTTTAATTTATTAGTGAAAAAGATTAACAAACAAAACAAATGGGTAAAATAGTTAAAGTTATTTGTTAAAAACAAATGGGTGAATTAGTTAAAGTTTAGTTGTTAAACCTAATGGTTATATGTTTAAGTTTTCTCTAAGTTTTTTCACAAAAAAATAATACTATGTAATATCAGTGGTACTTGCTACCAGTCTAGGTGGCATCCAATATGTCATTAAATGATAAGTGGAATTAAATGAATAAATAAATGATCCACTCAATTCAACTTATCATTTAGTGTCACTTTGATATGGTGCCAAGCACCAGTGGTGCTAAATAGCATTACTCTTCACAAAAATTTTTGTTAAAAAGAAAAGGAACAGTTATCGTAAAATTTACCAAATAAAAAAATGAAAATCACTGTACGAAAGGTACCTACACTTAAGTGAATTAATATATATATATATACAGGAGTGGAGCCAACTTTGTTTGTCAGTGCGGTTATAATTTTAACACTATAATTTGTCGATAATATTCTCACAGCAAAACGCCATAATTTGGTAACTAAGGATAGCTCGATTTGTACAAATATCAATTTAAAATTTAGACATAATAATAAAAAGAAGATAATTTTAACTAAATTAATTTTTATAAAAAGTAAAATGTTCGTGTTAAATCATTACAAAAATTGAGCGAATTAAAATATACTAAATTACTAGTTTCTTCTTAAATAGTAAGTTTAAATGTTTAGTAGTAAAATTATATCTTATATCAATGTTTATGAATATAAATAATTAGATGGTAATCCCTCTCAGCCAAAAATTATATAAAAAAGGAAAAAGGAAAAGGAAAAGAGAGAAAAAAAATATAATTATTAATAAGTGTGTGTGTCTATATATATATATATATATATATATATTAGAAAGATTCACAGCCCAAATCCCTAAACATACACAGATATATTTCAAAAGCCCGTTATATAGTTAGGGTAATAATGCATATTTGGGCCTTTAGTAAAGGTATTTATGTACAATTGCTCCTTTAGTAAGGGTAAATATGTACATTTATGCCTTTCTTCTTCCCTAAACGGCCACTGTCTGCGGCTCAAATCTGGTGAAAGCTTCAACAGATTTCCATGGCCGTCGGTGTCGGTATGTTTCTTTCTTTTAGGAATTTTCGCAAAATCTCAGCACAGTCAGCCGACCGCACTCGTCCCGTCTTGGCTCCGCCCCTGTATATATATATATATATATATATATATATATATATTTGAACCGAGCATCTTTCATACAATGGTTTAGGATCAAGGTCAAAAGCAAGAGAGGAAAGATAGAGACCCAAAAATTGCCCCTTTTTCTCTATTTTTCTTTCAGTTCTATTTTACTGTCACTTTTGTACAAAATTTTTTTTATTAAAAGTAGAAATAGACTTTGCCTCTTCTCAAAAGAGTCTTTCGTAGGACGGTCCTATACGTCTACATGATAGGACCATGCATTGAATAAATGACATATAAGATTGTGTGTCATTTGGACTTTCTGTTACTTTTCTCTCTTCATTAATTAAATACTACACCCATAATAACACTATTTTATCTTAATTTTTAATTTTTTGTATATAAACTTACCTAAATGTGAATCTAATAGTTATAAAATAATGAACAACGATTAATTAAATAAATTAAAAAGAGAATAAACTTGAGTAATTATAATATCAACCAAACTTTAACGTCAAGTTAGTTTGATATTGATAACAAGCAAAATTAATAAAAAATTTTAATGCTAACTGAAAAATTATTTTTTTGAAGATAAATATATTCATATTATCCCATAATAACAAAAGTAGGGTTTAGATGATAAAAAAGTGATTTTCTAATTTTATTTAACACGCATCACACGTGAAATGCACAAAAAAATTTAAATTTGCAAATTATCAAACTTGTCTTATAAATATTTTTCTCTTGTTGCCTTTATATATTTATTATTTCATTAACTAGAGGATGACGTCCTGTGAATTTGAGTCAAAAAGTCAAAATTTCATTAAAACTTTGTATCAATTTTGCTTGTTATGAATAATAAATTAATTTAACATTGGAGTCTGGTTGATATTATAATTATTCAAGTTTATTCACTTTCTAACTTATGTAATTAACCGTTGTTCATTATTTTATAATTATTAGATTCATATTTAGATAAGTTAATATACAAAAAATTAAAAATTAAGACAAAATAGTGTTATTTATAAGTGTAGTATTTAATTAATGAAAAGAGAGAACTAAAAGAAAATCCAAATGACACACAATCATACATGTCATTGATTCAATAGATGATCCTACTATATACATGTATAAGACCGTCTTACCAAAAACTCTCTCATTTTCATTCATCTTCAATTAAAATAATGATATCCTCTTTATATCTTTCCTACCTATCCTATCACCCCAAAACTGGACCATTTGCATCAATTTGCATTGAAGATTGATTAGTCGGAAATGCAACCTAGTAACGACGCGGATCTAGTAACAATTATTTTTAATATAAAATGATCCAATTTGTCATTTTTTTAATATAAAGGGAGTGGACGGATGAGGCATATGAGATTCGAACCCGGTAAATCTAGGTAAGGGGTTGAGCTTTTTAACCACTAGGATAACTCCTTGATCTATCAGGTTTCACAAAAGCAATATAACTAAATTCTGAATGTGTCAAAACTTGTTCAAGAAAAAGATTCGAGAAAAGTTGAAAAAATGATCTAGCCGGCCTAACCACCAAGACCCGGTAGTCATGGAGGTGTCACAGATGGAAAGGAAGGGAACTGGGAATTTCAGCAACAATATAAGCTAGCTTTGCACGTGTCTCCAGATACATTCATACAGAAGAAGATTCAGAGACAGAATTGTGAGTGTCTTGTGATGGTGACACCTCCATCCCGCGTATCTCATCTATCATCTTCACTATAGACTTCATATTAGGCCTCTGTTCCGGTGAAGCCCGAGCACAAGCCAGTGCTATCTGCAACAATCCCACCATTTCTTCTTCAATATCTTTGTACCTCATGAGTTCCAAATCAAACACCTCGGATGTCCATTCCTCCCTCACCACAGACTGCACCCATTTCGGCAAATCCAGGACCCCATTGTACTCTGACCCAGTTACCCCACTGTCTACAACTGATGGGCATTTTCCGGTCAGCAGCTCAAGCAATAGAACCCCAAATGAGTAGACATCAGATTTTTGGGTTAGTTTCCGACCATCTGATAGTGCTTCTGGGGCACAGTAAGATCATTTGATTTTGGGACGGTGGAAAGCGATGCTAAAACTGAGAGGCCATAATCAGATACTCTTGCATTCCCAGCCTTGTCAATGAGGATGTTTGTTGATTTGATATTACCATGAATGAGCCCAAGAGACTTGCTTGAGTTGTGAAGGAAGGCTACTCCTTGAGCTGATCCAGAGGCAATTCTTAACCTCATTGTCCACTCTAATGGAGTTCTTCCAGGTCCTCTATTTCCTATTAAGGATTCACACAAAAAATTCATCAACAAGTACCACAAGATAATAGTTACTAGCAGATATAATGCAGGTGACTTGATTATACTGCAGAATTAACTACAAAACATAGCAGGAAAATAAAGTGAATGGCCCTTCGTGCCTAATAAACTGGAACCAAGCCCAGAAAGTAGAAAAACAAATAAAACCTAAGAGCATTGGCAAAGCTTTTTGTGCTATCAATTAATCAATTGAGTGAACCAGTATTGATTACCATGGACCTAAAGCCAAAACAAAGGCATCAAGTTACCCCTTGTTATCATCACATGGCAATGGCCCTATCACTTTGTGCGTTAATGCTGATACGCAGGTTGCTTTATAAACTGATTAACAATTGACAGGATCAGCACATAACTTATTCAGAACCATATGGAGAAAAGTTAATGAGACGAACACATAAATTTGATGATGACAACGCTTACCATCCTCAAGGATCGGCAAATCTCTAGCCATAAACCTACATCTGCTAAATTTCCCACTTTGAGATAAATGCCCAGTTTCTAGTTGACAAATACTATCCCCTACCGTTATCTAGCGTGCAGCACCTACAGCCAACGGACGACAACAAACTTTCTTTATACTTCTTCATTTCCTTGGATTAATTGCTATTGCCCATCGGCTACTGCTAGATTAGTCAGCATGTTTTACTGTAACTCAGCTCAAATCCTACAACTTAAAGGGTATAATTTCTTGATAACAGGTCATTCCCATTAATATAAGTTAACTCAAAGCCTATATATGCAACAACATGCTATTTATAATATCCAGCCAGCTTTTATAATGAATTTTTTTTCTTCTCCTATACTAAATTATCCCCAGAATCACACTTTGCAAATAAACCCAAAATCTATAAACAAAAACATTGTAACATGCAAAAATGGTGGGGAACGCAAAATTGCAGACTGCTTACCATGGAGCAGCCAGAACAAGTTCCCATTAGGCATGTATTCATGGACCAACAATTTCTCATCCTTTGCAAAATAATAAGCCTTCAAGCTTACTAAATTTGGATGCTTTATCTTCCCTAAGATCTCCATTTGCTGCTCAAAATCTTTTCTTCCATTGGCATTCAAATCCTTCAATCTTTTCACTGCCATCACACTCCCATCATCCAACACTGCCTTATAAGATGTCCCATACCCACCTTTGCCCAACATTTCAGCGGAGGCCCTGAGCAAATCCTCCAACTCAAACCTCCTGTCCCCATCGAAAAACAGCATTTTCCCCCCGTCGTATCCCCGGCCGGACAAGCACCTGTCCGGGTGTGGGGTAGATGAGTATACAAAGAGTAAAGAACTTAAAGTTTCTCAACGTGGGAACTGTTCTTTTCTGTCAATTTCTTGGAATAATTCCGCCAGAAGTAACAGTAAAGAAGCAGAGTCACCAATCCCAGCGCCAAAACATCGCCGAGTACAATGGCGATTATGGCGAGCCAACTAAGTCTGTTACGCTGAGTGCTTCCCGATTTGGTTGGTGCCTTGGTCTGCGACGGCGCCGATGCAATCGGCGATGACGGAACGGTGGTCATAGGGCTCAAGGGAGACGCCATTGCCCCCGGGTGCGGCCGGACGCTCGAAACTGTCTTACATTTTACCAATGGAGCGCCGCACAGAACAGGGTTGTTCCAAAACGCCGATGCAGGAAAACCAGAGAGGGAACTGGGTATTTCACCCGTTAATGCATTTCCAGAAACGTTGAAATCCTGCAAATTCGGCAAGCTCAAACTGGAAATGGAACCAGTAAACAAGTTTTCCTCCAGCCTTAGAGTAAGCAAAAGGGTCAAGCGGTTCAAACTCGCTGGAATATTTCCAGAGAAACTGTTACGAGAAAGATCTAACCGATACAGTTTAGAAATTTTAGCCACCGAAACTGGAAACTCCCCTATAAATTCATTATTCGAAAGGAAGAGAAGTCTTAGACTAGTGAGATTATATAGGTCCGGAACGTTTCCAGAAAAATTGTTCTGCTTCAAGCTGAGAACGCGGAGGTTTGTTAACGACGTGATGGGTGGTGGAAACCGACCTTGGAGGCTGAGATTTTCAAGTACAAGACGAGAAACACGGTTATGGAGGCAAGAAACGCCAAGCCAGGAGGAGTTGCAGGGGTCGGAGGTAGCGTTCCAGGTGGTGAGAATACTGTTGGAGGGGTCGACGGCGGACTTGAAAAGGAGAAGAGGAACAGTGTCGGGGTTGGAGGCGGCGGTGAAAGTGATAAGAAGGAAGAGGAAGAGGAGGAGGGAAGGGTTTGGTTTTGCTGCCATTGATGGGGTGGTTGGAGGTAGTGGGAGCACTGAAGAAGATGGAGACTGGAGGAGGAGTGAAACCTGCAGTGCACGGGGAAACAATGGGGATTTGAGCATTAATAAATGCAGAATTGAAACACTTTTTCAGTGGAGGGTGGGAATTTTCGATTTTTCCGGTTTTTAGAAACGTCCACCATTATTATTAGAGAAATTCTAAGGGTATGTATTAGGTGATGTCCTCGTCACATTGAATAATGATTACATGATTAATTTTTCATTATCTAATACAAGTATAATATAAGAATATCACTTAATAATGTTCTATTTTCATATCCCCTAGAATTTTTCTTATTATTATCTTATTTTTTTTAAGAAACAAACGTCCACTTTTCATAACATGGATTGGAACATTATTTTCAAATGCAGGCATTTATTTATATACATATACTGTCTCGTTTTATAAAGATGGTCTAATTTCTTTATCCATTTCAAATTATAGTCTATTTTTATTATAAAATATAATTGAAATATAATTTTCTTATATGTCCCCTATTTGTATATTGTTATAAATGAAATAAAATTATTAAAGTAGAATGATTAATAAATAGAAAGGTATAATAATTAAAAAATGATCTTAAATTTTCTTTTTCAATACTATTAAATGTAATTTTTTTTAAATTTTGTGAAAATAGTAATTTGACTATCTTTGTGAGACTAAGTTATGAGCTGAAATGTGACATAACATACTTTAGAAAGTGTCATAAATTATTACTATATGATGATGATATCTATAAATTTTCTATAGAATCAGATCGGGCTCCGAGTTTGGAGCCCGACTGCCAATCATAGGGGCCATGTGTATTTTAAAATACATGTGGCCTCCTGTAATTGGTAGTTAGAGTCCGATCTATTTCTATAGCCGAACTGATGAAATTTAACCCTAAAATAAAATTAGAAAGATGAAGATTTGCGAAGATTTTCATTTTAAATAAATGTTGATTGACATTTAAGAAACAACTACTACATGCTCCTCTTCTTCTTCTTCCTTTTTTTTTTTTTTTAATTAACTATAAAGAAAGAAAGGTAGCATTAAATGATATATATGTATATATGACCTAGTTAATTTAAGTTATATCAGTTAATGTCACATAAGTTGGTGTTGAGTACTAGTATACTATATAAGATTACTCATAAAGAAAAAAAATCAGTTTGGTCAATTTTTGTAAAAAGATAGTGATACACTTTATTTAAAAAAAAAACAGAAAAACGAAAAGGCTATTACTTAGAGCGTGTTTGATTCTCATTATTTATCTAAATTATAATTTTACCTATAACTAATTTGACATTTAATTTGACAACTATTCAATTACTGCTACATATTTTATACATTTTTACATTTTCAATACACATTATACCTCTCTTTTCATTATAACTCTCTCACATTTAGATAAATAATGAGAATCAAACGAGCTCTTAACCAATATTGCTCCTTGTTTTTTGCTTTTATTCTGACAAATCTAGCATTTTTTAAGCAGTCTATCTTTTGTATTTTATTATTTTATTATTTATGAGTTTTTTGTTTTAGTTAGAATCAGTTATTGTGGTCTTTTTTAAGTTAAAAATGACATATTGAATGAAAAAGATTTGAGTTTGAAAATATCAAGTCTAGAGCTATCAAAAAAAAAAAAAAGAAAAAAAAAGTTAAAAAAAAAAAGAAAATATCAAGTTTAGAAGGTTATGAATAAAATAGTAATTAATTTGAAAATTTAGAGATAAAAGCAACAATTAACTAAGATTTTACAGAATATAGTGTAATTATTACAACATAAGGAAACCAAAAATAATAAAAGAATAAACAGAAAAAACCCTACAGAAGAATAATACTACATTTCTTGTTAAATAATGAGAAATGTATGACGCCCTTCCATTGATTCACTCAACCATCAAAACAAAAATAATAATAATAATAATAATAATAATAAATAAATAAGAAATGTATGACGTGACATCACATGAAAAAATTGAATTAAAAAAAGAAAGGCAAAACAAATAAAAAAATGTAATTAAGAAATGTATAATGATTAGAAACCGGTCTTAAATTTCCTTTTCCAATATTATTAAGTATAATTTTTTAATTTTTGTGAAAATAATAATTTGACTATCTTTGTAAGACTAACAAGTTAGTATGAGAAGACTATTAAAAAAAAAAAAAGTTAGTTTGAGATGAGATTTGACATAACATACTTTAGAAAGTATCATAAACTATTATTATATGATGATGAAAATCTGACCCTAAAATAAAATTAGAAAGAGTGAAGATATGTGAACTTTTTTTTTTCTTTTTCTTTTTTTAACTATAGAGAAAGAAAGGTAGCATCGATGGTACGTAGAGTTTTGAGTATTAGTTTATATGACAACATATATAATATTAAATGATACATAAGGGGGGGGGGGGTTGAAGACATGCACATACGACCTAGTTAATTTAAGTTATATCATTTTTTTTTGGTTGCATGTCATCATGAGTGCATACACTTGCCCGTCCCTAGACTTTAGTGTAGGAGGTAAACCACTGGATGTGTCTAGATTGACAAGGGTTGGTGTGAGTTTTCACTAGCTTCCACTAAGGGCTTCCTCAGGATTCGAACCATTGATGTCCCCCAACTTTGTATTTTTCCTCCCATCGCCTTTGCCAATCCAACTGTGTCCCGGGGGCAACTTATATAATTTAATGTCACATGAGTTGGTGTTGAGTACTAATGTACTATATAACATTACTCATTAAAAAAATATCAGTGTTGTCAATTAGCCATATAAGGTTGTAAAAAAATAGTGATATATTTTTAAAAAAAAATGAAAGAAAAAGGAAAAGGCCATTGACTTAACCAATATTGAGTCACAAAAATAAGATTTAAGATTGAAAATATCAAGTTTAGAAAGTTATCAATAAAATAATAATTAACCTGAAAATTTAGATATAAATAGCAACAATTAACCAAATTTTTTACAGAATAGTGTAATTATTACAACACATAAGGGTAACCACGTTGATTGTGGCAAAAATAATAAAAAATAATAAACAGAAAAATCCTTGATAAATAAAAAATGTCTGACATGACATGACATGACATGAAAAAATTGAATTAAATAAAGAAAGGAAAAAGAGGTTAACAATATGAAATTTTCTATTGGATTTTGAACCTAGTCTTTAGAAAAGTTAATGTTGCTTCCAAAATCAGACCAAAACCATTTAAAATTGTAGAAGTCGGAGGGCAAACCGAGAATCCCACAAAATCATGAAAGAATATGTATTATTGAGAGTGTTTGCATTTTGGCATGGGGACTTGTGAAATATACTAAAAAGTAATGGAATAAAGCCAGAAAAGGGATTAAAGTTGTAACTTGGAACCATGGCTTTGATCATTAAGAACTTGAAGTTGCAAAAAAGAAAGTGAGAAATGATTTTGTCTTAAGGACAAAAGCCAAAGTTTAGGACTATTTGATGAGACATGTAATTGTATAATGGAGGGCACACCTTCAAATCATGTCTTTACACTTCTTTTTTTGTCTTTTAGTGTGGGAATTGTGAGAATAATCTTTTGACTAGGAGCATGTGGTGCCAATTTCATGGGATTGAATTACATTACATAAAGACTATTAGCAGATTTCCAAATAGCAACTTGGAAAGAAAGTTACTAAATTCTTAAACAATTAGTATGAAAATAATGAAAACATTGTCCATTGATAAAATTAGAAGATTTAATCTTATTATTTGCACATAATTTTTTATCATTTCTGTTTAAGAACTTACCACGTCTTGTGCCCAACTTTAGAAGTTCATCTTAGGCCCCACAAAAGAAAAAAATGTTGTTCAGCGCTTGAGACCTTAGGCTTTTATTTGGATCTTCATTTCAAGTAAAAGCCTAAAAAGGTCTATCTCATATTGTTTTTACTTTTTATTTTAGTTTTGAAAATTTGCTTAGTTTAATAATTTTGAATTTATTTATTTATTTATTTTTGGGGTGGAAGGGGAGGGGCTGAAAGCATGTTTCTTGAATGAGGAAATTTTAAAAAGGAAAAACTCAAAATGATAGTTTGTCAACTAAGTGGTCTGGATACATAAAAAACTATAGACACTGAAAGCACATCACTTTCTTTTTCAATTAAACTCAAAAAACAAAATAAAAAATGAAATCAATTTAAAAATTGGAATTGGAAGATAAACATGTTCTAAACTCCTTTTTTTTTTGAAAGGGATATTTCGTTAATATCACAAATCAAAGGGCACCTTCACTCACCCAAGGTGAGATAAAAAGAGGAGCACAGTTAGTCCAAACGATATTACGATCCAAAGTTAATGCAAAAGAGGCAATGTTGTGGGCTATTTGATTCATGTTTCTACGAATATAACAGCACGAGCCACAACTCCCTCTAACAAGTATGCTCCGAATCTCATGAAATAAACAAGCAAGCGGGTTAAAAGGTTCCTCGTGTATCAAGCCTCTTATCATGAGCTGGGCATCTGTCTCCACCTTTGCCACCTTCCAACCCCGCTCCACCGCAATCCGCATTCCTTCCTTTACTGCCCAAGCCTCAGCTACAACCGCCTCCATCACCACACGTCGATGCCATGCAAACCACCCTTGGAAACATCCATTCGTGTCAAGAAAAACACCCCCAAGACCAACCCATCTACCTGAGTTAATTGCCACATCCGTAGAGAGGGTGAGGCCATCATTGTAGCCCCTATCATTTCTCTATGTTATCCCCTCCCCAGTGTCTAATTCGTTGCTCTCAGGTTGTTCAAAGGCCCATATTTTTTGGTAGGATTCTAGCTGAATAAGCATCAAGTTTGTAGAAAAATTTACGTCAGCCGGCCTTTCTCTGTGGGCTAAATGGTTCCGGTTGTTCCACACACTCCATGCTTCCATGCATAAAATCTCTAGTGCTTTAGACGGTACCTTAGTATGGAGACTCTATAGAAACTGTCCAAACTCAAGCTCACTCTCATACGACACGGCTAGCCTGATATACTCCCAACACTCCAACCTCTTCCACAGTTGCATGACCCAAGAGCACTGAACAAAAACATGTAAATCTGACTCCCAAGCTCCACAACGTATGCATCGACCATCTACTCTCATGTTCCTCCACACCAAGTTACAATTGGTAAGTATTGGCCCCCTCAAAAGGCGCCAAAAATAGTGTCAAACTCTTAGCATAACATTAAGATGCCAAATTTTATTCCATTGCTGGTTTCATATCGTGCTACTGCCCACCTCACGGTTTGGCCCTGATTCCTCCACAAAATGGTATCTGCTTCTTACATTGTAAACCCTATTGGTGGAGTGGTTTCAAATTGGGACATCATTTCGAGGGCCGCTCCCCAATGGTATTGCTAGGATACAAGTAACATCAACTGGCCAAAATAGATTTGTGATTTTCTCTTCATCCCAGCCACCTGTCTCATCCAGCAGCTCGTGAATCTTCTCTAGCCCCTCAATTTGCGGTATGAATGGGTTCAATTGATTGTTCCCTTGCAGCCAACTGTCCTCCCAAATATGTACATCTTTACCATTCCCTATCCTCCACCGTGTACCCCTCTCAATAATTTTTTTCTCCCAAAGAAGACTTTGTCACAAGTAGGAACATCTCGCTATTCTCTTTTAAGATTCTTCTAGCTATTGAGTTGGGGTTACAATATATGCCCATACTTGTTTTGCAAGAAGGTTTCTGTTAAAGTTATTTAGGCGCTTGAACTCCATCCCCCCATTTACACAGCGAATCCAGCTTACCCAAGCCATTTTCCTCTTATTCCCTGTCGAGCCCCACCAGAAACTTGTCACAAGGCTGTGTATATCATCACATAAACTCGTCCGCCCATTATATACGTAGGGATCGCTTGCAAGACTACCTTCACCATAACCTCCCTCTCTGCCGTTGAAAAGAATCCCTTCTTTCAAGAACGGATTTAGGTGTTGATTTTCTCCTTTAGCACAGCAAAAGTTGCCTTCCTATTCTTCCCAACCATTGAAGATAACCCCAAGTATTTATCATATTGGTGTAACACATCAAGCCCCAATAAGTCCCCTAGTAGCCGTCTTTGGTTCACATCAACATTAGGGGAAAAGATGATAGAAGTCTTATCCATATTCACCTTTTGTCCTGATGCCCGGCCGTATCGACCAATAATTTCCATAATTGTGATAGCATCCTCAGTATTTGCCCTGGAAAATAGGATGGAGTCATCTGTAAAGTGGAGGTGGCTCACAACCGGCCCATTACGAGAACATTTCATACCTCCCAAACCGCCCTCCACTTCAGTTGCCCTAATTAGGGAGGAAAAAGCCTCAGCACACATGATGAAAAAATAAGGCAAGTGTAGACCACCCTGCCTTAGTCCCCTTGATGGCTTAACTGAATCTCTAAAACTCCCATTGACGTGAAAGTATACTCCACTGAACAAATACAGTCCATTACCAAGTGAATCCAGTTAGGGGGAAACCCATCTTATTCATTACTGCTGCAACAAAAGGCTACTCAACCTGGTCATAGGCTTTACTTATATCAAACTTGAGGGCCAGAAACTCTTTATTGCCCTTATTCATCTTCCCCATCGAGTGCAGCACCGCAAAGGCAGCAACAACGTTGTCTGTGATCAATCGTCCAAGTACAAAGGCACTCTAATTGGTAGAAATTAGTAGTGAGAGTACCTGTTTGAGTCTAAGGGCCAAACACTTGGCAATAATCTTATAAATTACATTACAAAATACAATGGGCCTATACTCAAAAATAAATTCAGGGGACTTTTTTTGGGGGATCAATACAATAGCTGTCTTATTTATAGACCTAATGGAGCATCCATCATTTAAAACTCGAAGGTAAGCAAGATAGATTGGGCCTTTAATTTCCTCCCAGTGGCACTCGTAGAAATAAGCATGATAGCCATCAGTTCTGGGGGCGGCCAATATATGTAAATCATCCTGTGTAAGTGCTGTATCCATACTCTGACTCTCTGCATCGATATCATGCTCTGATGGGCTGCTACTTGTGAACAAGTTATCATAGAAAGACTCGATATGTTGTACTAATTCTTCATCATCAGTAATCTACGCACCATCTCTCCCTTTCAATATCTTAACAGCATTCTGTCTTTTCCTCTCAGAGGCTCGGGAATGGAAAAATTTTGTATTACTATCGCCATCTGTTAGCCAACCCACCCGAGACCTTTGCCCCCAATGGCTTTCCTCTCATCGGTTCAAAGTTTCAATCTTCCACTCAATCTCTCTGATATCATCCATGCGTTTTCCCACATCCTCACCACTAAGTAACCCATTCCTCACTTTCTCCAAATCCCGAACCCTCATTTGGTTCCCAAAAGATTTCTTCTCTCCCCAACTCTGAAGCTTTGCACTACATCGTTCCAAATTCCTTACGATGAACCCCATAGGATCAGCCTGCTCCTCCAAGGATCCCTAGCCTGCTACAGCCCCAGCCGCTACTTCTCCATACCCTTCATCTCAAACCCATGCTCGAAATGAAAAAGCCTCTCCTGACGTCCCTTCTTTTCCCCCTGCTTCCCACTATCCTATAACATAATAGGCCGATGGTCCGACCTACTGTAAGCTAAGTTCTCCGCCACCACTAAGAAGAATAGAGCTCTCCATCCATTTGTGCAAACAGCCCTATCCAGGCCAGCTTGAATGTTGTTCCCACTCCTCCTCCCGTTATTCCATGTCATAGCCGGACCACAATAACCCATATTGCCCAAACCACATACCTCAAGCCCCGCGTGAAACTCCTCCATCGCCTGAAGAGGCCTCATCTCACTCCCTATTCGTTCATGTATAGAAATAGTCTCATTAAAATCCCCTATGCATAGCCATGCTTGCTCTCTTCCGTCTCAAACTCTATGAAGTAATTCCTAAAAGTGTCTCCGGTCTGATAGTTTTGGATTACCATAAAACCTAGTCACCCTCCAATTCCTCCCATCTCGCTCACTGACTAATGCATCAATATGCCTAGCAGAGTATGACTGGATACGCATATCCAACTCATCTGACCATAACATCATCAATCCACCACTACATCCAACACTATCAACAATAAAGGTAGTACTAAACCCCAAAGAGTATCTAACGGCTCTTGCTTATTTGCGAGATAGTCTAGTCTTAGACAGAAAGACTAAACTAGGGGAGTTCGCGCATATTAATCCACGCAGTGCAGATAATATACCGGAGTTTCCCAAACCCCAGACATTCTAACTTAGGATATTCATTGCATTCGGCGGCCCTGCTGAACATGACTCATCGATTCGTCAATGGTTTCAATATCATCCTCTTCAACACCCTCTATATCACCACCCGTATATCCACATCCACTCTACCCTTTTCCCTTCTCTGCCCATTTGAAAAGTGAAGCAGGTAACTTCCTCTTATTCGGACTCCTTCCCCTTCCGGCACTCCCTGACCTCCCGCTCCCCCTCAAGTGTTTAAGTGGCATTCCCATTACTACTCCCTGATTAGTTCTCTATCTCTTCGTCCACTATTTTTTCCCCTTGCCCCCTCCTTCTTTGCTAGCAACCCTCTTCCCCTTATCCACCCACGTCCCCTCTTTAACCACCTGAACACAAATATTCTCCCGAGCCTGCCTATCACCTTCTACCCCAACCACTCTAATTTCCTCCAACCGATCAGTCCCTGTGATCCCCAATAATGATTCCTCATCCACCCTCGGCTCTCCTCCCAACCCCTCAACTCCCTCATTGAAAACGCTTTCTCGAGGCCCAGTTGGTCCCCTCTCCTTCCCACCCACCGGTCCTATCTGAGATGACCCAGACACAGTAACCCCCTTAGCAGCCCTCCGCGACTACCGAACTTAAATACTTCCACTCCTCCGCCCTATCTTGTCCAAAGGTAGTGGAACCTCCAACTTGTAACCGACACACCGGCAGGGAATATTTCATCCAGTCCCTATATTTGCAAACCTCCCGTCTCGCATTCTGCCTTTCTTCCATGCCACACTCATAAAGCCTATACCCCCCACAAAAGAAACAGAAGTCTGGTAATCTTTCGTATTGGAGAAGCACCCACCTCTGCGTCCCCATAGCCTCCAAGTAAATTCGCACCCCATGCTTCAGCGGTTGGTTAACGTCCAATCGAACCCTGACACTAGGCATTGTGCTCTCAAGATCCACCAGTTCCACCACCCCAATTTGCTCACTAATACTCCATAGGATTGCCTTCGTCATGCACACCATAGGTAAATTAACCACATTCACCCAAAACTAAACACTGTTGAAAGCCAAATCAAAATTGTCATCCCTAATATCTTCAACACCCATAGGGCTTTGAAGTGATACAATCTTGTTGTTATACAGCCACGGATCCCCCCATCATCACCCTTCGTTTATCCTTAGCCGAGCCAAAATATATGATAAACACATTGGCCGCTCCCTTCTGCTCGAACTGGAAGCTCTTTGAAACTTGCAAAATATTTCGCAACACCCGCTCCAGGCCATCTTTATTTATGGGTTTAGATCCTAATACCTTCCCCCACAACCATTAGCCGCATGGACTCCAACCTTTCATCACATGCATCTCGTGCAATCCGCACTCCCGGGTCGCCATCCTCGTCAAGACTCGATTGTTCACAAAGCTTACGAACTTCCTCCGCATCCATTGCTATCACTCGTAAAGCCACAAGAAACCCTAAAAAACTATAGCCACACAAGGTGGGAGAGGAACCCTACTTCGCCTCTTTAGAGAGAGAGAGAGAGAGAATAGAGCAATACTACTGGGAGATTTTCTTAATCCAATTATGTTCTAAACTCTTAATTGGTCACAACAAACGAAATTATTATTATTTTTTTTATATACAATGGGATACGGGGGTGTGAGTGGAAATTAGGAGAAGGGTAGATGTTCCAATTGTATGGCAATGGCTAGAAATAAAAGAAAACAGAAGGCGAAAAGAGAAAAAATGAAGGGGGTGATAATGCATTCGATAACAAGGACAAAAACATTCTTTTTTTTTTTTTTTTCTGGTTGGGGGTGGGGGGAGTAAACAAGGGTTCATTCCGTATCTCGACAGATCGCTGAACTAATCCAAATTGGCATACCTTCAGGCCAAGATGATGAACAAAAGTGTGACAAAACGAAAGATGCAAACTCGTGAAAAACTATATTCCCTTCACGCCGAATATATTCACAAGGACCACAATTGCATTTCTCAAGTAACAAACAGCTCTTGCTCAAAATTGATGCAGCAGGATTAAAACATTCATTCTGATGATTGATTTTGTTATAAAAGTTTTTGTCAATCATCTTGTAAATTAGTCGCGTTCGTCTTAGTAGCTTTTTATTCTATAACTTAAGCTTCTAGTTAAGTTCCAGTAAAATCTCACAACTTAAGATTTTATTTACGTACTATGATAGTAGGTTGCATTACGCATTATTATTATTATTATTATTATTATTCTTGAATATTATTATTATTTTGGATTACGCATTATTAATTAAAAGAAAAAAATAGTATAATAATTCACCACTTGGATTCTGAATTTTGTATAACAAATCAAAGGATGAGATGGCACAAAAATTTGTTTCAAATTCTCCATATAGAGTGGGATAAGGAATTTGGGGAAATATCATGCAGAAAGAAAATGGAAATAATGTACAAATGGTGATGATGATATAAAACAAAAAATGGTGAGTTTTGCTATTTGAAAAAAATAAAAAAAAAAGTCTTACAATAAGTTATACAAAAAGGTCAATTGGTTTGGTTATATTTTTTAACATATCACATCATATCAATTTAAATCAATTGTAATCACACGGCCACAGCCCACATGTGTATTTATCAATTATTTATCCACAATTTTCACGAATAGCCTTTTCCAAGTCTTATTCCCTTATGAAACCACATCATGATGCATGATGTGTCCAGTAAAGTAGAAATGCCAGCCCCTATTGGGAGGCATCAGCAACCTTCACATCATGAGTCTGGTTTTCTTATGAAACGAATTTTGCCTTCATAGCAAGACAGTACAAATGTCACAGCATCTCCCTTCAATATGTAGTTGTGTTCAAATGGATCACTTGTTCACTTGGAAACTGTAACCCGAACGAGAGGGCACTGTTCCTCCTTGAGACAGTCGAGAGACCTATAGACAAATCCCAGCCACGGGCACACAGGTATATATACGGAGATGGGATGCAAGCATCGTCTCCGAAAAGAAAACAAGACTGCCTGGTGTTTATCCAACTGTCGGTAAAAAAGCCCTCCGTCGGGAGGTCTTCAAGGATCTGACATCCACCAGGATGATGCTAATGAGCGTCAAGCCAACCAATTTCCCAAGGAATGGTACAAATTTTTCCATAGCATGCGAAAGAACGAAATAAAGAGCATACTCCCTCGTTCCAACTTTATACTAAAGGCGTTCAAACGCTCTTACCAACCTCTTGTATAAAACTGAAGTCAGTAGGAATTGTACCAACTGGAATTAGTTCCAGAAAAGGCACTAACCCATGTGTCAGTGACAGATATTGGAGATGGTTGAAACTTTCTACCCTCCAATAGCACAGCACCTTCTGATTCTGGGGAAGGAGGAATGCTTCCATTTCCGGACGCACCATGGTTATCATTAATCTCTTCTGCTTTCTCAACATTGGATTCTTGTCTGCCTTGAATTTCCTTTAAAATATGCAATACATCATCCATTTTAGGCCTGATCTCTTTTTCAGGTTGTAGACACCGGAAAGCTAACTCAGCCATAGATGTAGCCATCCTTCTAATTTCAGTATCAAACTCAAACCCCAGTGATGGATCGATTAATTCATTAAATGCACTTCGCCTGATCTTGTTTACTGCAAAATTAGCCAAGTTGATTTCATGCCTACTCCTGCTTATATCAACAGCCGGCATCGAGGAAATAAGCTCGATGAGAACGACTCCAAAACTGTAAACATCACTTTTATGGGATAGCTGGTAAGACTCATAATATTCAGGATCAACATATCCAGGAGTCCCTTGAGGAGCAGTGGAAATATGTGTGGCATCACTAGGGAAGAGTCTCGAGAGCCCGAAATCTGCTACTTTGACAGAAAAATTTTCGTCAAGAAGAATGTTTGTCGTCTTCACATCGCGATGTATAATATCAGATGCATGCAAATAGGCCAATGCTTGAGCAGTTTCTATAGCAATATTCAAGCGAACTCGCCATGTAAGTGGTGCGTCCTTAGCTCGATCGCCGTAAAGATGATCGGCAACTGTGCCATTAGGAATGTATTCATAAACAAGTAGGAGTTCACGGCTTCTTCTCGAAGTGCATCCATAGAGAGAAACAAGATTCCGGTGCCTCAAACGAGTAAGTATCTTTATTTCATTCATGAACTGCTGGATACGTTTGTAGTTATGCTCATATAAGCGCTTGATGGCAACTTCTCGACCATCGTGGAGTTTGCCTAAAAAGGACATAAGCTGTTATTAAATTGTTTCCAACTCTGTCGACTAGTTATTGAATTTGAGTTTTCTTACCATAGTACACAGTGCCAAAACCGCCATCTCCAAGTTCTTTTGAAGAATCAAAATTGTTGGTGGCCTCTTTAAGTTCAGTGTAGGAGAAGACAGGGATGCAAAAGTCAAAACTCTCGCCTTTGAGGTTTGATTTTGAGGGATCCAAAGAGATGTTTCTCAGATGTTCAGTGTTGGAAATCCTTTTGAGCCGCCAAATGATAAAACAGAAAACAACCAGAAGTACGGTTACACCTCCTGGTATAGCTGAAAATCATTAAACAGAGAAAATAAGGAATAATGAACTGAAATTGAACAGGAGAAAAATGAAAAATGGGCAATGAACATAGAGATCAGATGAACTATTTGTAGTGTGAGCACTATGCACTCCACATGTTCTTTTACAATATTTCCTGTGGCTAAAATCAACACCAGCGTCGACCCTTTTTTTTCTTCTACATCTATAGCCAGCAAAATAAAATGTCAGCATAAACAAAATGTCAGATTAAACTCATTAACTGACATAAAAGAAATGCCTCTCTTTTATCCCACACATAATGTTATAAAGAGAGAGCTTTACAAGCTCCTTATTGAGCCAGGCTGAACGTTGGACCAGTGAAAGATTTAGCAAATTCTTTCATGAAGTAACAATTCAGAACGGGGGACAAAATAGAAAACAAACAAACAAACAGACAAAAGAGAAGCATTCCCAAGAACACCCCTGCCAGTAGGTTCCGTCACTGTTGGACTAAAATTCCCACTCATGCAGAAACCTTGCTAATATTATATACAGGCAAACATCATAATATGGAAATAGTATTCTAAATTCTAAGAAGATATTTCATTTCTAAATTACTACAGCAACAATGAGAAAGATTTTGACAGGTTGAAGCTTTGTGAAGAGCTGAACGTTTCTAAGTTAAAATGTCAACGGTTCTTTATTTATACAAAACCCCAATGTTCGGACACCTTAGTATTACATTCTACAATCTAGAGATGAGCTCCAGATATTACATTCTATCCCTAGTTTTTTATCAAGTCCCGTACCTATTAAGCAACGCTTTATGTATCCTTGTACAAGGCTATTAGCATCTCCATAAACTGATTATCCTATAAAGCAAAGATGGTATTAATATCATCCATGTAATATGGGAGAACTTAAGCATAATAATATTTCTAGTGGAAAAGGCGGAAGAGAATCAGAAGATCAGATACCATCAAAATCTGCAGCACACTGGATGCTGCATGGTAATTTATTAATTTTTCAGCAAGCTACGTTGCCTTGTTGAAAACTACAATTGAATAAATAGAAATAAGCCCTTGAATAGGAGAGAACGAGGCTCGGTTAATGGCTTATAGTTGGACTCGGTTTTATCATGCAGTGCAGGGTTTTTATAAGGAAGAGTTGCAAAAGGCCAATACTCTTTTTTAAGTATATTTTATTTTACGCTTGTTGCAAACGAGTTTTATCTGTCTCTTTTATTTTCTTTAAGTTCAGCTATGCAGTACAGGATGTGGAGACTTTGAATAGAGATATTTTTGCCTCCTTTTGCTGCATGAACTTTGGTTCAGCTGAGCTCTTCCATTAATTTCTTTTGAAATTGGCTCAATGTAGTCTGACCGTTAATAGCTTAACCTTTCAAGATCCTGGGATAAAGCTTTCCCACTATCCATTTATGAATATTACAGGGCCATGTTCAGATGGGGAAAAAAATGAATTCTAGTCTCTACGTTGCGTTGAAGATTAAACTGATATAGATAAATGTGACATTGTGGCTAAACTTTCGGTCCAGATGTTTCGACTAAGGTGATGTCATGGTGATTTATGATTTATGAACAATATGTTCTGCTTAACATACAGACTACCTTAACATACCCTCCAAGCTTAACATACCCTCTAGTCCAGAACAATATGTTCTGTCTGCTTAACATACCCTTCAAGCTTCGTCCCTGAGAAAGAAGTTAATCAGAATTGCCTAATTAGTCACTATCTTAGTTTTCATTAGTCTTGCGTGCTCTTGTTAACAATTAGAAATCAAGGTAAGTTCTGTTAATACTGGGTCCGTGAGAACGAAAAATTGATGTAAATGCTTATATCTTAATTGGAAGTGATCAAATTAGCGTACCAGTTTCATTTTGGCATCTTAAAGCATGAGGCCTGTCTGTGCAGAAACACTTGAATTGGTAAATACTTTCATTAAACCCACATCTTCCTCCACTGTCTGAACAGACACTCAATCACTGGCTGTCCACTTCAGCTCAAATCCCCTTTGCAATATCTCCGTATAATTAACTGTTCCATTCATCCCATTACCGCCGGCAGCTTCCACCGGCGCCATCACCTTCTTCCCGCAACTTACTGATACAATTTCCAAGTTCTTGTCCCCCTCAAATACTGCCAGATCCCAAATACCTCTACTCCTGCTAAAACAATCAATTTTGTATCTAGAAAAATTCTCAGGCAGATTTTCCTTACAGTTTGATAACAAATAGAGCTTCGAACTATTAACATACACAAACTTTTCTGGAAGCGTTATGTTTTTAATCGCCGTAAGACAGCTGTCATTGGAACTCGCAGCATCATACACACGAAAAGAGCGACCTGGGTATGAAATTTCTCGAACCACGAGTTCGCTTCCGGATAAATTATATACTGGGTAACCATTAACGCCGCAATTGAGCCCAAATCCAGGGTACCCACAATATGATTCTTGCAGGCCATTGATATAGAAAGGGAAGCTTATATTCTGGCCATGGCGGCATCGCTTCGGTACACATGCTTCATACTGAAAATCGGCACAAAAAGATTGTTCTGCTACAAGAATTAAACAGATAATACAGAGCTCTAAAGATATCAAGGAAGGGTACATTCTTTGGCTACTCCGTGAGGTGGGATTGTGTGGCCTTAAGCTGAAAGAACTGGTCTCATATGTGGATAGGCAGGATTTTGGTCTGTCGAAGATGAATTCCGCACCTGTTGACACAAAAATGTGGCTGTCTGTATCAAAACTATAATCTTGAGATTGACTGGTGAAAGATATTGGAGGGTAGCCTAATGGGGTAAATATCAAGAAATTCGGAAGGGAAATCTCTAGAAGTGGCCTATTCTTGACCAATCTCTATTCTCCAATGAGTAAAGATAAACTTTCATATTAATTCATTAATTAGTTTATTAGTCGTGTATTAATAAGAAATGTAAAATTATTAATTAAGACATCTAAATAATTTGAGCTTTAAATATTTTATAGTTAAAATTATAAACTGGTGAACTAATTGGTAAATCAACAGAAAAGTGTACTATTACTTGCTCTCGAAATACATAATCCCATGGCGTTTTGGACAACATTAGGGTCCATACTAGAACTTCTTAAGAATTATCAATTGGACTCGTAATCGTTGAGCACACTGGGTATACTGTATTAGATTGAATGTCAATGTTACGTTAGGTGATGGAATGGAGCGAGAATATGTAACAGTATCATATTACATTAAATTTTTACAGGACCATATACTAAGACTGCTCAATTACTGTTATTAGAGAATTTTTACGTATCTTGTAAATACAGAAATAAAAAAAAAAAAAGAAAGAAAAAGCAGAAATAGAAAGGATAAGAGGGGGCAAATGTTAAGTCTTGAAAGCTGTATTTTTTTTTTATCATTGAAGTCACAAGAGCTCATGAATTTCCATTGTCCAAGGACGAAACTTTCGAATATTATTATTAAGAGTTGAAAACAACCTTTGAATAAGTTTGGTATACTGATACACTTTGAATTACTGTAATTTTAATCTATTTTTAGAGTACCAACCAAAGTTTTTCAATTAAACCAGCTAGATTAAAAGTTTTAATAGGTTTTACTCTGTGTACTTAGGAAAAAAAAAAGAATAATACGTAACATTAGTGATATCAAGCACCAGTCTATATAAGAGCACTCGTATTAAATGATAAGTTAAGTTAAATGCAAGTATGCATGAGCCAATTAATTCAACTTATTATCATCATATGATGTTATGTGATATGGTATTTGATACAGCATGGTATATAATATGATTCTAAAAATAATGGTTCTGTAAAGCAAGCAGTTGCCTTTCGTCCTTAAAACGTGAACAACCTTTCGAGTAGTATATAAAACTATCTTATTACATACTATTTATTCATTCATTACTCGGAACACGGGTTTTTGCGTGCTTCCTTTATCAACTTGCATAGCAAATTGTGTGCAAGTTGATATAATAAACTGGTCCGTGATCTATATTTTGTGTTCACATTTTATGTAGGCTACTCGCAAGTTGTTTTAATTAATGGTTTCAATCGTGCCACATTGGAACGTTTGACTTTCCATATGTTTTTTTTCCTTTTAAGGCTATATATTAATTTTGTAGCAGGATATATCATATACATATGAGTGAGTCAATCTTTATTATTTATTAGTTTGTAAATTACTGAAATTTGCTTTTTGATAAAATATTTATCAAAAAATAAAATAAAATACAAATTGTGTTTTGGATGTAATTTAAAATGGAAAAGAAGAATTAGATTCCATTGTTTACATTTTTTTACACTGGAAATACTCAAAAAGAAATTTTTATTTTTTTTCCTTTTAGGTCATCCCAAACCCTCGTAGTACTCTATTTTACAGTACCAGTACTCTAAAATACAATTAAGCAATCTCTATTTTAAAAAAACTTCTCCAACTCACATACTCTATATATTCTCTATAACCATTTTTTTCTATTTTTCTTTAATATCGAACCATTAACATATTATAAAAAATAAATAATTACGCATCATATTAATAACTGAACACAATTAAAGAAACATTTCATGCAACTTGCGTAGTTTGTTTGTTGTTTACTTTTTGATATTGTTGTGTGCTACAATGTTATAGGTAGCTTTTATTGTACTAGTTGGCTACAATGTTTTATGTAATATATCTTCTTTGTGTTTATGATCTCGCAAATCAATTTCCTTTGTTCTATAAAAAATAATATATTGACAAGAAACGAATTAGGCAAAATGATTTAGATTAAATAAATAATAGTTGTTTCCAAATAATACTAAATTAAAACGACGAAATCAACACAAAAGATTAAAAACTAAAAAAAAAAAATCAGAGTAAACACACGTGACATTGGCGCAGGGTTGGGAATACCCTTACAAAATCTTACTGCTTGTTTCCGGACACTCGTTTTTAAATTTTGAAAGTAAACAAAGTATCATTATATATTTTGAAAAATAAAAATTGAAAATAATAAAGAGAACAAGTAAATTGTGACGTCTATGTTTATACTTTGAGCTAATTATTGATTATTATAACGGGTTTAATTATTGACTTCAACTTATTATGAGTTAAAAATATGGAGTAGTTCCTTATTTAAGATTATCATTTCTAAATAGTCAATGTTAATCATTCTAGAATAGTAAATGTCAACTCTATTATGTATTCTTCTACGTACGGCCAACGGGTCTCTATTCACCCGGTAAGTCTCCGGCTTGCACGTCGTCGACTTGGTGACCATCAAGTTGGTCATCACTGGCTAGCTGAGTCATGCTACATGAAGCTAATTAACATAAATTTGACGCAGAATAACTTGACAATACATCGAATCATCACTTTTAAATTAATAGTCATGCTCTTACGAGGACTACATGCACACAGGTAAAAAACTATTAGACAACGGAGTCGGTAGGGTGACCCCGTATGGCTGAATAGAAAGTGATGGGTGTGGTGTGTGGGCAATTTAAGTGCAAAAGCAGAGAAATGAAAAATTTTTTTTTTTAAACCATAAATGAAAAATAATTATTCACAGAGAATATGTGGTTGATGCTTTTTTTTTTAAGGAAAATAAATTTTATTACTTAATCAAACGATCCCTTGGTTGATACAATCAGATAAGAATAAGAGAAACTATCCGTCCAAAACAAACTTTCAGACACTTGTGTTGCATGCGCAGCTAATAGTGGGCTCTCACGTTTTGATCTCTCGAGACATGACAACTAGAACCACATTCGCTACTTACTCGTTTGCTTCGAATGTCTCTAATTAATGGCGTGATGGTTGCATCAAGGAGCTCTTCTATTATTTGTTGGACCTCTCAACAAAATTTAACCCTCCTCTCAACGCCCAAGCCTATGCCACCTCCGGTGTTGCATTCCCAACTCGCCAAACCACGAAGCCTCCATGGCGTCTGTTGGCATTACTCCATATTTTCCTAGCGTCGTGCTCCTCCTATGCATGCTCGGCCGGTCCCTTGTTTGTGCCGTCCGATACAATCATTTATGAGGACGATAATGGAATCCCTAGTGTACTCGACGCTACTTGTCTGCCTCCATTGTTTAAAGAGTTCCTTGAGTTCCATAGCAACCAAAGACCTGCACAAAACAATTTCAAAGAGCGCTATCAAACATCTATGCTGTAAAGCTGTAAAGCACGGAAACTCCTAAAAGGCCAGCGTTTCATGTTGGAAATATTTCAGAAACCAAAACTCTTCAGAAACATTTCAGAAACTCTAAAAGATTTTTTTTTTTACACAAATTTTGGAAACTCTAAAGAAACTTTTAGGAAATTCTTACTTAAAAATTTATAACGGTTTAACAAAAATGACATCTTAATTATATTTAACTAAATGTTAATTTGTAACTAATTAAAAAATTTATGAGTTTTAAGTAGAAAATATTGTAAATCAAACTTTATATAAACTTAAAACTCAATTTGTGGTATTGTAATTGCAGTTAAACCAAAGAAAAACTAAAAAATATTCTTATTCCTTTGTTATTAATTTGGGAATTATGAGCTTTTTAAGATAAACAAGATTTTATGTTAAAATTTTAATTAAATTGAGCTGAATTCATTATTTCAATTATTTAATTAATACTTAATAGAATTTTGAAGTCAAATATTAAACTTATAAAATTAAATTAATAATATTTATATAACCTTTCCATAGCGTTTCGTGTCCTGCATTTTCTAAAAATAACATTTCCACATTTTGTGTCGTGTCTCGTTTCGTGTCCAGTTTCCATTTCCGTGCAACCTAGCTATATAGAAACAAGGAAATTCTGCACATCTAGTTGATCCCCGCCATGCAGTTGATCCCTTACGTTCTTGCCGACAGCCAAGTTCCTTCCAGTAGTCTTTTCACCCAATCACACTGAATGAATATATAAGTATCCGTTTCTCTAGCCTGGCATCTAGGAACATCGACTTTGGGTCATAATCTTCCTCCTCCCTAAATTTGCCATTATGGGTATTGCCTGCAATGATAGCAATATGTGGTTGATGCTAGTTTGACACGTTAAAAAAATTTTAAGTGGGAAAAAGATTAGCTCTAAAAGAGGAGCCCTAAGTTTTCACCAATCACGAGATCCAAATTCGTGCTTATGATAATCACTTATATATAATATGGTTGAAGATGGTTTGTACTGATATACATCATATAATCGTGTGGAACCATATATCATTTTCAGAAATTTAATTAGTAATTAGTTGGAGTATGACTTATTGATTTTTGTCTTTTTCCTTTTAAGGAATTATCATTCATGCATTAGTTCACCTCACGACATGCGTGTGGAGAAATAAAAGAAGGAATACAATGGAATACTTCATTTTTATGGTTAATTTCAGATCGAATGATTTAAAAATTCTACGTTGGCATTACTCATTAATAGGCTTCAGTTAAATGTGAAAAGTGGAAAATGGATATAACTAGCATATGAAAATTCTGAAATTTGTTATATACAAGGTTGCCCATGAGCATGGCCACTCATGACAATTGCTTCAGGAAAAACTTATAGTACTTCGAGAGTATCAAATACTCGACACTATTAGCTACTTAAAAACTCACGTATGTGTTCAATGGTTCAACTTATAACAAATGGGGGCTTCTGAATTCCTGTATGCATTCTTGAGATTTACCATGAAAAACAGTGTAGGTACTCTTAGAATATTAACTTGGGAGGAAGAACTGGTAATAAACACAAAACCATCGATTCGGGTTCTATACTTGCTAGAATAAAATGCTTAGCGAATTCCATGTGTCTAACTAAAAAACCTTTTCTTTCCAGCCTTTCGATCTTCCCATTCATTTCTTGTGAGTCTTTCTTCCCCTAATTCTTTACATTCTACCCCGCAAATTTTTAGAATAATTCATAAATCTAAATCAGCTAATTGTTCTCGGATCGCACGGGCACCTATAGAGATTTCTCAATTGCAAAATGTATCGAAGCCTGGGGCTAGCAAAAAACAGCCCATACATGATATTGTAATAGCCATTTTAGTGTGTTGATTGGACGTATGACGGTACATTTCAAATTTCCCCCTCATAAAAAGGGAAAAAAATAAAAATTCCCTTTTATCTCTGGTCTATAAAAAGAACAACAGCTTTTCTTACAAAAATGAACTTTATGTAAAGGGACGGAATGGAACATTGATAAACTTAGAACAAAAAAAAAATCCTATAACTTTCAAAAGACGGATGTAGGAAACAACGAAGGGTTCTTTAGATAAAAACCCCTTTTTTTTTTATATGTTTTTGGAAATGTACAGGGTTTTGAAACTATTTATAAAAATACCTCCCCCCAATTGTAAAAGTACCCTTTCAAAAATTTAAGAGAGGTTATACTGACACCACCTGTTTTACTAAACACACCACACTATAATTATATTTAATATCCTTCATTTTTCATTTTAGATTAAGGCATTAACTTTTTCTGTGTCATAATTTTATTATTAATTTTCAATTAATTATTATATCTTATATCTAACTATGATTTTCTTCTAAAAATTTTAGTATAAGAACCACTTAAATCTTTTAAAGAAGCCAAAAAAAGAAAAATCTGTAAAAGTAAAATATATATTTTCTTATGATTCTAAGACATATGAGTGAAGTTTTGTGAATAATAACCATTATTAAGAAATAAGATATAAAAATTAATTAAACAGTTCAAAAAAAATACAATAAGATTTGTTGGGATACAAATTTCATAAGTTATAAAGACTAAGGACCTTCAATGTAATAAAAATGTGGTGTAAGTATAAAAAATGTAGTGTAGATATATTTTCCCAAAATTTAAATAATTTCAATTTTTTACTAAATTTAATTGAAATAGTAATTATTAATTTTATAATTATTATTAATAATATTATTATAATAATATAATATAATAATTATTATAATTAATATGTAGCGTTTTTACAACAAAACCACCGCCATGTCACAACTGTTGCGGTTGCTACCGCTGCCGCTAAGTTATTAAAAAAACTAGTAATAAAATCTTTAAAAAAACGTAGCACATGGTAACATGGAAAAAAAATTTTGTTACTAGTAATAAAAACTCCAAAAAAATACTATAACACATCGTGACATGGAAAAAAATTTTGGTAATATAGCAAATTACTAAATCCTATTAAAAAATGGTAACAACTAGAAAATTCATTTGAAAATTTTAAAAAAAAAGAAAAAAAAGAATGGTAACAAGAAAATAATGGTAACAACCCCCTAAAAAAACAATGGCAATAATCACAAAAAATGGTAACACGAGTACACAATGGTAACAAAAAATAGAATTCATATTGAACAAATAGAAAAAAAAAAGGATAGTAACTATTCAAAAATGTATTGTACTAACACAAAATTAGATTATAAAACGGTGTGAGCATAGAAACGTAAACTCCCAAAAAGTTCACCCAATATCATGCTATAGGAAAATTAAAAAAAATGGAAAGATCGAAAATGAAATGTTAAAAAAGAAAAAAAAAACAGGAACAAATTACCCAAAAAAAAAAAAAGAAATGGTAAAACAACTTTTCTTGCAGTACCAAAAAATTACAGAAGCGTCGTGTCTACTGCAAACAACAGCAGTATCTCAATCTAGCCGACAGCAGCGAACATCAGCAAAGTGAACAACAGTAGGCAGCAGTGAACAGCAGCCTCTGATTTGAATCCTGATCTGGCAGCCTCCGATTTGAGTCCCCAACGAATTCGTTGTTGTTCCGTCGGAATCCGTTGACTGCCGTGAATAGCAGCAGTGGCTACAGAATACACAGGCAAAACAGCTGCTATTCGCCAATGCCTTCCCGATCTGATTTTCCCTAACGTCAATTAGGTATTGTGGGTAATGGCGGTGACGAGTAGAGGTGGCGGCAGCGGCGGCGACAACGGGCGGGCAGCGGAGATTATTTAGATGAATAATGAATGTATTATTAAATAATAATTAAGGTTTGGGTAATAGTAGGATTATATAATGTTTAATTTTAAGGATAAATTAAAAATATCAAAATTAATAATTATGATAAAAAATATAATAATTATTATAATTAGAAATGGAAAAGAAAAACACAGTGGTAAAAAACAATAAGAAGTACTATATATATAAATAGCATTATATAATGGAATGAAAAAGAAAGTACGAATATGAAAAGGGCTACTTGTCTAATTGTTCTGACAAGGAATGGAAAGGGCTATTTGTCTAATTGTTCTGACAAGGAATTGACTAGCGATGGGAAAATAAAGGGGCCTTTATTTATTTGACTTTGTCAAAGGGTCTAATTATTTAAATGACTTATCACTAATAAATTTGAGGCTAAATGACCTTTCATTTAATTATTAGTAATAATGAAATTGTAAATATCCAAAATATCCTTTTATGTAAAAATACTAAAATACCATTTGAACTATTTTGTTTGGGCTCACACCCATTACCACCCAGCGTTCCAAACGTTGAGTACTGTTGTTTTCCCTTCAAGATGGTTCTTGACTCTACAGCATGCCATCATTCTTTTGCTCAAAAAACCACAAATTCGTGCCATTAAGGGTTGTTTATGGGTAGTTGATGATCATGGGCAAAGTAAATGACCCCATTATGCAAATCTTTTGGAAACTTTTGAAGTTTTTGGAAAAAAATGAAAAGATGTGAAGAACTAAGCTAGTAGGTAGATATTCTTACTATTTTTATTGTATACTCTTTGTGGTTACCATGATTTTAATTTTTTCTGATATAGAAAACTCCAGCAATTATATATTTGCTATAACGACTATACAGTCATGAAATACCATGCATAACGATACTGTGTTCGGTATGTATTGAAATAATCTATTTTTTTAGCAAGTGGCTCATGTTGTTATTTTTGTTTCATGGTTTTCGTTTTGACATGTTATTAAAAGTGCAAAGATAATATATTAACCATAACAACTGTGCAGTCGTGGTATATCATACGTAACGATACTGCAGTCGTTATCTTTTTTTTCAACTTTTAGTTAAAATCTCACATGTTTCCTATATATGGTAAATGGGTAATCATTAATTTGTAATTTCTATTCTTTTTTTGGCAGTAATAGATATTAGGAGAATAGTGTGAGTACAAGTCTGTCACTTTGTTGAGTTTGAAAAAAGTATTAAAGTTAGATGAGTGTGAAATATGAAGAGAACAACAAAGAGAATATCAATGTTATTTTTGTTCCTTCTAGCACTCACTGCAGGAAATACCTCAGGCCTGTTTGAAAGCATTTTTACATTTTGACCCTTGACTGGATCGTTTATTAAGCACATAATAAAGATCGAAATAGCAACCATGCAAGAACACACATAAACGATGCTTCAATCGCTTTACACGTTTTATCATTGTTTAATGAGTTTAATTTTACACAACCGTGTATCAAATTTTTTTAGACAACCACTCAAGGTGTGTTTAAAAGCATGATCTTTGCATTTGGCGCTTGGCTGGACCCTTCATTCAGTGTAGAAAGAAATACGAATCACAAGTCATTCTTGATTTCATAAAACGACACTACAGTCAGCTAATGCATCGATCAGAGTTGCAATAGTTTCACAGGCGTTTGTAAAACATATTGCATCTAACAGTGGCTGCAATCAAGTCTCTCAGCGGTGTTTGAAAGCATTCTTACATTTTGGCCCTTAACGGGATCCTTTATTAAGAACATAATAAAGATTGAAATATCAGTTGTGCCAGAAACACAAAAACGATGGTTGAGTCGTTTTATGGTATCTATCATTGTGTAATGAGTTTAACTTCACATAATTGTGTATCATTTTCTGTTGGGACAATTAGTCGCTATAATCAACACTTTAAATAGTGTTTAAGAGCATATTCTTCCCGTTTGGCACTTGTCTAAACCATTCATTAAGTGTAGAAAACAACATGGCTCAACAGTCGTTCTTGATTTCAGAAAACGGTACATTGATCGGTTTGTTTATAGAAGTTTCGTTTCCTACACTTGTCATTGTTGAGGCAATTCGAATCCAATCATTCTCTTATCTCGCAGTAGAATGTAATATCTCCTTCAA
Source organism: Nyctanthes arbor-tristis (assembly GCA_963692815.1). Classification (NCBI taxonomy): domain Eukaryota; kingdom Viridiplantae; phylum Streptophyta; class Magnoliopsida; order Lamiales; family Oleaceae; genus Nyctanthes; species Nyctanthes arbor-tristis. Next base: position 30,757 of record CAVNYN010285589.1, on the reverse strand, counting down.
CATGCTGAACTATATGCCATGTTTCAAGCTTTTAGTACATCACAATTGAACCATCGTCCCTTCGTATCTAGTATCGTTTTTAGTATTAGGCTTCTTTTAAACTATTCTCCTTGCAGATTACCTTATTCAAGCTACCTAGCAAGATGAAACTGGTACATATTAAGTCTATATAAGCTAGCAAGCCCTTTTAGAAATTCACGCGTACGTAATGATTCCCTTCGTAAAAGTATCGTTTCCTGTACTTGTCAAAGTTGAGGCCACTTGAATCATTTATTCTCCTACCTTTTAATGGAAAGTAATATATACCTCAACATGCTGAGCTATATATGATGTTTTAAGCGTTTTAGCACAGCATGATTAAACTATCGTTCCTTCATATCCAGAATCGTTTTGGCTATTCATTTTAATTTATTTACTCCACCTAGTACGATGAAACTAATTTATAACAATTCCCATCAGAGAAATATCGTTTCCTCTATTTGTCATTGTTGAGGCCATTTGAATCCATTCATTCTATTATCTCTTAGTAGAAAGTAATATCTCATTCAACATTCTAAGCAATGTGTCATGTTTCAAGCATTTTTGCACATCCCAATTGAACTCTTATTCCTCCGTATCATTTCATCGTCCTTTAAATCGCTTTTCGAATCTCTATGTTGTTTTTTTTCTTTTTTTTTTTTTTGGTTTCATTACGCCTATTTTATCTAGTCAAAAGACTCTAACATCGTAAACTCTAATGGTTAGCACTCACCTTCGTATCTAACTGTTACCAAATACCATGAATAGTTATTGGAACAAAACGACTCAATTGTGACACGTATAAGATAACGAAATATGTATCATGATTACCTATTTGAAAAAAAAGTAACTATTAGCAAATGCTAGGAGTAGTCTTTCAAGCTAAAATGGCAGTTTTAGACACAAATGAACCAACGAGACATGTATCATTCCAACATGTTTCAGAATACTAATTGTTAGCAAAGATTAGGAGCGATCAACGAAGAAAAACGAGTGTTGAGTCGTGACAATTAAATAATAACGAAACATGCATCGTTGCAACATTTTTCAAAATACTAATTGTTAGAAAATATTAGAAGTGGTCAATGGAGCAAAACGACTATTGAGTCGTGACACATACAACATAACGAGATATGTATTGTTTCAATGTTTTTCAGAACACTAACGGTCAGTAAACATTATGAGCGGTCAACGGAGCAAAATGACTGTTGAATCATGACACATACAACATAACGAGACTTGTATCTTTTCAACATTATGAGCGGTCAACGGACCAAAACAACTGCTCAATTGTGACAAATAAAAATAACAAGACATATATCGTTTCATCTTTTTCTGAAAAATATGTATTAGCAAACTTTAAAAGTAGCCAATGGAGTAAAACGGCTGCTTGATCATGATAAATATAAAATAATGAGACATGTATCGTTGCTTCAATTATCTAAAAACTAACTGTTAGCAAACATTAAGAGCGGTCAATAGAGCAAAAGACTGTTCACTCATGACAAATATAAAATAACGAGACATGTATCATTCCATAGTTTTCCAAAAACTAAGTGTTATCAAACATTAAGAGCTGCCAATAGAGTAAAACGATTGCTCAATCATAACAACTACAAAATAATAAGACATGTATCATTACATCAATTATCCAAAAACTAACGGCTACCAAACATTAAGAGCCATCAATAGAGCAAAACGACTACGCAGTCGTAACAAATCTAAAGAACGAGACATGTATCATTGCATCAATTATCCAATAACTAATTGTTAGCAAACATTAAGAGTGGTCAATAGAGCACAACGACTGTTTAATCGTGATAAATACAAAATAACAAGACGTGTATCATTCCATCGTTTTCCAAAAACTAAGTGTTAGCAAACATTAAGAGAAGTCAATAGAGTAAAATGATTGCTCAGTTATGACAAATACAAAATAATGAGACATGTATCGTTACATCAATTATCCAAAAACTAACGGCTATCAAACATTAAGAGCCGTCAATAGAGCAAAACGGCTACCCAGTCGTCACAAATCCAAAATAATGAGACATGTATCATTGCATCAATTATCCAAAAACTAACTGTTAGCAAACATTAAGAGCGGTCAATAGAGCAAAACAACTATTCAATCGTAACAAATACAAAATAACAAGACATGTATCATTCTATTGTTTTCTAAACACTAAGTGTTAGCAAATATTAAGAGCGGCCAATGGCGTAAAACGATTGTTCAGTCATAACAAATACAAAATAATGAGACATGTATCATTACATCAATCATCCAAAACTAACAGCTAGCAAACATTAAAAGCTGTCAATAAAGCAAAATGACTACTCAGTCATGATAAATCCAAAATAACAAGACATGTATCATTGCATCAATTATCTAAAAACTAACAGTTAGCAAACATTAAAAGTGGTCAATAGAGCAAAACGACTCTTCAGTCATGACAAATGTAAAACAATGAGACATGTATCATTCCATCGTTTTACAAAAACTGAGTGATAGAAAACATTAAGAACGGCCAATGGAGTAAAACGACTATTCAGTCGTGACAAATACAAAATAATGAGGCATGTATTGTTGCATCAATTATCCAAAAACTAACTATTAGCAAACATTAAGAACGATCAATAGAGTAAAATGACTACTCAGTTGTGACAAATACAAAATAACAAGGCATATATCCTTCTATCGTTTTTTCAAAACACTAACTGTAAGCAAGCATTAAGAGCTATTAATAGAGCAACACGACTGCTCAGTCGTGACAAATCTAAAATAACAAGACATGTATCGTTCCATCGTTTTCAAAAAACTAAGTGTCAGCAAACATTAAGAGCGGCCAATGGAGTAAAACGATTGCTCAGTCGCGACAAATAAAAAATAATGAGACTTGTATCGTTCTAATCTTTTTCAAAGGACTTCACTTTTAGCAAACATCAAGAGCTATCAACGGAGTAAGCTGACTGCTCAATCATGACAAATACGAAATAACAAGATATGTATCGTTTTAACCTTTTCAGAAAACTAAAATGTTAATAAACAAGAGGAGAAGTCAATTGAGCAAAAAGATTGCTTCGTTGTGACAAATACCAAATAACAAGACACGTATCGTTGCATCAATTTTCCAAAACTAATTGTTAGCAAACATTTAGAACGGTCAATGGAGCAAAACGATTGCTCAGTCACGATAAATACAAACTAACAAGATATGAATCATTTCATCATTTTCCAAAACTACTAACTGTAAGCAAACATTAAGAACGGTCAATGGAGCAAAACGACTGTTCAGTTATGGCAAATACAAAATAACGAGACACGTATCATAGTATCAATTTTCCAAAACCAAATGTTAGCAAACATTTATCACGACTTTATGAGCAACACTATGTATTTCCTCCTGGGATTTTTTCCTCTCGGCTACCGTATCCTGCTTATATGCAGATGGTTTTTCAACATTCACTTGGTAACTATTGTCTCCACCGTGTAAAATATTACTATACTCACCAATCATTATGTCCCCTACAATATACTTGTGTTCCTGAAATTGCTAAGTTCTATCCGTCAATATAACCACATGGTTTAGAATTTGCTTGAAGCCCAGCATGTTCCCCAGTCTCGCAGCAACCACTCGAGATCTTTTATCATGACTAACACCCTTCTTGGACTGTTTACCACCGAGAAGTCCAGATCGATGGCGATAAACAGCTTGTTGTCCACTCTTTGCCCGCCTCGGACTACCGACCGGAACCTTTACGGGCGCTCACAACGTGGCCTTGCTTCTTCATGTTCTTCTTGAATCTAGTGGTCATTTTCAGGTTAGGGTAATTCTTCGGGATAGCCGCCCAGGGGGTGAGGGAACGGTGGAGATGGGATGAAGAAATGAAAATAATGGTGAAAATCAATATCTAAATGTGAGGATATATTAGTAATTGCCCATTTTATATTATTTTGAATTAAGTTTAAAAAAGGTTTTTTGGGTCAAAGGTCACTCAACCAATTTCAACATTATTGAAGGTCAACTCGGCCAAATTCCCGAAAATAAAGCTTAACATATTGTGGAAATTAGGTTAGTAAAGAGTAACCTGGCAGATCCAGCCCATTGACTGGATGGGCTCGAGGTCATCTAACCTTTTTATTTATTTATTTATTTATTTTGGAAAAAGAAGTAAATTTGACCAAAAAAATTATTGTTGTAATAAAATAAAATTAAATTAAAAACCACTTATCTATATATACATTAAAGTAATTTAGTTTTTTATTTTCATTTTCCCATCTAAAGCACCTTCTTAATCTGTTGGCTCATCTTGACCCTTGATTTCAGCATTTAATCTTGGCCATTGGGTTGATTATTATTATATATAATAAATCTATTTTAATTGGTTTAATTATTTAATTATTATACAAAATTAAAAATTCAATGGACTCTTTTTTCCAATTTGTTTCTACAGTTTCAATGCACGCGTTTTACTTTTCTTCTCTCTTTCACTTGTGCTGGTAGATTGCTATCTCTTCTCGACTTCTGCAGACCGGACCATGTCGTTCTTCACTATTCGCATTTCTCTACAATTTGTTTGGGCTCTTTTTTTGAATTTTGCAGAACTGACTAATGTCGTTCTTCACGATTCGCATTTCTCTACGATTAGTTTTGGAGATCTGGCCAATGTCATTCTTCTTGCGTGCGTATTTCTGGGCGATTAGATAACGATCGATTCAAACCCCTAATGTTACTTGAAGATCTGGTCGCATTTCTCTACGATTAGTTCGGGCTATCTTTCCAAATTTTGCAAATCTGACTGATGTCGTTCTTCACGATTCGCATTTCTCTACAATTAGTTTTGGAGATCTGGCCAATGTCATTCTTCATTATTCGTATTTCTGGGTGATTAGATAACGATCGATTCGAACCCCTAATGTTACTTGAAGATCTAGCCGATGTCCTCCTTCAGAATTTCATCTTCTCCTCGGTTAGATAAAGATAGATTCAAATCCTATCTTGTGAAGTATCTGCCTTTTCCGTTATCTTCAATCAGGAGACTGAGTCCTAGCAGATTCAGACTTTGCCAACCCTCATCAATTCGAGTTTAATAATCTGCCTAATTATCGTTGCCATCTATATGTCAGGTAAATTATCTTATTATTCTGTCAATCTCCAAACCCTAATTACATACTATTTTTTAGGCAGATCTATTTATTGGTTAAATCTGGAATGACCTAAATCATTTCATCATCTTTGTCGTATAGATAAGTATCTTCAGTTCTTATAATCACGATGAGACTCTTTTCATTGATTTTTATATATCCTCAACTATAATTATATTATAGCACATATTTATTTAATCTGTAAACTATCTTAAGTTTTATTATGTACTTAATTAGCCATATTATATATGGTAAACTTTTCGGGTATTTGAATCGATTGGTTTATTGTCTAGATAACTGAAACAGACGTGTCTAATTAAGGCTCTTTCTGTACATGACTCTAAATAGACGTGTATAATTAAGGTGACTCTATGTATATTCAATTTCACAATATTTTCTTCCTATTTTTTAGTAGTACTCGGCAACCCTAATTTACATAGTATGGTAAGTATCGGAGGCCCAAGTTTTTTAGGTCGTCTTGATACACATTATTTAATCTTTTCTACCATAATATTTTGGATATCTTATTTATATATAGATATAGTTGCAAACGTTGTTCTGTGTAGTTTATAAATTTCCTTGAGTTAGCCTCTTCTCACTCTCTACTACTTTTTTCACATATGGCACCTCTCATGTTTAATCTCTCTGACGTTACATCCGAGTTACCAAACAATGCTGCTTTCCTTCTAAGGTTGCAAAGAAGTAGTCTGTTCCATTCCAGAATCGAGAGTTGGGAATTAGACTGGTGGAAGTTGTGTTCATGGATCATCAGGAATTATTATTATGTTTGATTTTTTTTTTGTTTTGTTTTTCATACATAAGTTGGTATATGTTGAGGCAATTGCGCTTACTACTGTTTTACTTCTCTTTGTTTCCACTTAAGCTACTTATGCAGTTAATATTAGTTGTGATTCTTATTAAATTGTGTTATGTCATGTATCTATGTAATAGCACACATGTTATGCCTGTCTATGTTGCATTTAAACTCATTTATGAATTTCTTTGCATGTGTGGGTATGAACCTTTCATAGATTCCCAATTGTCTTTACTAACAATTCTTTGTTTTCAAATATGCTGCTTCTCTCTGTTTTACTTCCCAATTGTCCACACTGTTTTACTTCATTGCGTTTTCAAATATGCTACTTATGTAGTTTAGCTTACTTAGTGATTCTTTTTAAATAGTTATGTGTTATGTACTTATGTAGTTAAGCATATTTTAAGCCTGTCCATGTTGCAGTTGAAGTTATTTATAAATGCCTTAGCATAGGTGCGTATGAACCTTTCATCGATTATCGATTGTCTGCAGTGACAATTCTTGGGCATTTAAATATTGAAATTTCATTGTTTAAATTTTTATATATTCTAAAGACGTTATTTCCTTCCAAATTCATTTACTTATATTCTGAATTTTTATTCTTGTGCAGTCTGATAGTTACTGTGTTTAATGTACTTCTAATTATTTGAATTATACATACTGCAGTTGACCTTGATCATTGATTGAGAGAAAAATCTGATTGAACCTTCTACTAAGTTTATTAGTTAATTAACTGCTTAGACTGATAATATCAAATGTTGGTCAGATAGATTATATATAGATTTTGAATTTTTAAGGTAAATTTGGTGTGTTTTTTCATTAATGAGGTTTTCATTGTTTAATACCAGGGAATAAGGATCCAAGCCACCATTGCTCATCAATATATCCCTGTGTTTGGCGACCGCATAGAGGAGGGAGCATTATATGCAATGATGCATTTCTCCATTAAAGAAAACGTGGGTCAGTGGAAGCCAACATCACACCCATTCCAATTCTATTACAATGATTCGATAAAGATCAAACCTCAGAGCAATGACAAACATCCTACTTTCCCCCTTACGTTATATAGTTTTACACCGTTCATGGATGTCTTCAACTCTCCGGATATCAATGGTCTTGACCTGATTGGTAAGATAATCATTATATTTTCCTTTTACCCACATTTGTACATGTGTAATAAGTGTTATATTACATGAATATCTTATTTTGAAGAATTATGTAGTGTCTAATTCATTACTTATTGACTCATTTAGACATCATTGGTGCCTATAATCCCCTTGAGGCTGTGAGAAAACCAGCAACAGCCGATGGTCGATCAACTTGGAGCAGGTTTTATTTGCGTGACTTGGAGTGAGCATTTTTTGAGTCCTACAAATTTTTTTCCTTTGTTGATTATCAGACTACTCTGCCTTCTTCTTTTAATTTTTTATATTTTCAACGGTTCTGTTTCATATGCAGTAATAAGAAGATACATTGCACTCTATAGAACGAGTACACTGATCAATTTGAAAATTTTTTAAAGTCACCAAGGCAGGATCCTATCGTAGTCTTACTGCAACTGGGTCACATCAATAGGAGATGGGGTTTGTTTTTCAACTTATCACGGTTTCTCATGTTCAGCCACTATTGTCTAATTTCCAACTGTTTGAATACTGTGTTTATTGACCTCCCAGATGATTTAAAGGGTGCGTCCACATCCTTTCATGTGTCAAAGCTCATTGTTGATGAGCACATTCCAGAAATTGAAGACTTCCAAATCAAGTATATGTTATTAACTGAAAATATTTTAATCCTTGCACGACTCATTAATGATTTTACTATGGAACTTTTGTATATTGCAGTAACCTTTTATATATAAGTTGCTAAACATACTTTATTGCATTACCTTTGAATGATTGTTTTCACTCTTAATAACTTTATTACATGTGTTAGGTTTTTAAACATGAGGGCTTCAGCTGCGTATTCATCCAGCCAATGATCTTCATCATCTGGCTTATCATCTATAGGTGGAAAGGAGGTTGGATTTACCAGGACAATTGCTGAGTTGTCATCAGCAAAGGAGGTGTTACTGATCCTAATTGATTCTTTCCAACAATAACAGAGTAAGAGTTTTTTAAATGGTACTATAACTGCTTCAAATTTACTCCAAGTTCGTGGCTATTGGTTCTACGGGCAGGTAAACTCCATTTTGTCATGGAGGAGTTGGGCTTACCTCGCCTGTTATGACCCGACATGCTTCAAAAAAGTTGTCAAAGATAATGGAGAGTTTATATGCACCAAATGTGACAGCCGGTTTCTGGAGGGTGTATGGCGATACAGTTTGCGGTTGAGGGTAAAGCATCATAAGAGCTATGCTGATATAATGTTGTGGTACAGAGACTGTCAACATTTGATTGGAAAGTGTGCTGGGGAGTTCTCCGATTACATTGATATGGTGGGGCTTATCTGCAAAACTCAGTATTTTTTTGTCATGAGTTTAGTCCTCTGTTTCAACCTTTAAATCTGAATTTATTTTCATGGTTTTTTTCTTCCCCCATCTCAGGATAAATTATCTCCAAAGGGCTGTCCAGATGAAATAACGCGTTTGGTTGGCCGGGATCTCTTGTTTAAAATAGACCATACATCGATGAGTTCAGCTGGAGGTGGCAAGGTCTATTCAATCAACATGATATCGGAGGACAGAAGGAAAATCGCAGAGCTAAAAATGTCTAATGGGTCCGACTCTGAGGTTCTATATTCTTTATCGATCTTTATGTGGATTGTTCTACTCCTAATATATTTGGTTACTTATCTATATATGCTTGCCTTTTTGAGACAGGATTACAACTCGGACTCTGATTTGGATTTATTATTTGATTCAGGTGATGCTGTTGAGTCAAATGCGGTAAGTATACTTTGTTTATTCACCCGTGCTCAAATTTTAACCATATTGGAAATGAAATGTACATGCCACTGTTTTCAATTTTGAATGTTCCTTTTACAGCTTTCCAACTCCCTGGATAACGAAGAATTGCAGTTTCCTGATCAATTCCCCTAGAAGAGACTCTTTGATGATGACCCGCTCAGTCCTGGTGTAGCCACATTGACTCGAGCATCGAGTATCAAGAAACTCAAAGGCATCAAGATTGAAAAGCCTTGAGTTAAGCCCGTTTTCTAATCTGTTTTGAAAGAGCATTACAAACACTTTGCCTTTCATCTCATATATTAATTAATCTACTTTTTGCCAGTGCACATTCGGATGTAGTTTGATGGTATTTAACATACACAATTATTCACACTACTTTTATGCTACACACTTTTATGCACATGTGTTGCAAAAAAGTGTTACTTATGATTTACTATGTTTTATTTTGTGCACATTGGGTGCAGTTTGAACTTGATTTATAGGGAAGGTTGCAAGTTGATTATTGTTTTCTTCTATGGTTTCATATGAATGGTGCAATGTTTTAAATTTGTGTGTGTTTTTCTGGGCATGTGATGTTGTTCTTCAAGTGTCTTATCATTATACTTAAATTGTATAACTATGCAGGATTTCATATTGAATAGTTTATAATGGGTCTTTTTTTTCCTTGTTTTCTAAATTGATAGATTGGAATATTGGAATAGTTTATAGGTTAGATATTGATAATTTAACACATTAATAGATAATCATATATAAGGAATTAAATAACTCTAGGTCCCTTTAAACATAGTACCTTATAATTGCTATACAATAAAAGGGTTAAATCAAACAATTAACCTCAATAAAAGGGTTAATTAAATGATATTAATCTAATTGAATAGTTATACTTAATGGTAGATCCCCATTACAATATAGATTTTTTTAAATAATAACTATATTTCTCATTTTAAGTAGATTGACATATGTGTTTCTTACCATATCTTAGGTTTGATATAGATGAGTGAACAAATATTAATATATAATTATAAAAATTTTGAATTAAATGATTCTAGGTTTCTACTTACATATCCTTTATCAAAGGTAACTTATAATTGCTATAAAATAAAATGAATAAATTAAAATATTAACCTAATTAATCAACATTAGTTTCATGGCTTTCGAAATTCAAAACACCTAAATTATTATTCAATTAATCTAATTAATATTAACTACAATGTTTATAAATCAGGTTTAATCAATCTCTTTTTAATCTAATTGAATAGTTATCTTTAATGTTATTTCCCTATTACAATATCGATTACAATGTCAATTTCCCTATTGCAACATAGGATACAAGATAAACTTTAAAAAATAATAATAACTACAATTCTCATTTTAAGTAGATTGTCATATATAATACCTACCATAACTTAGGTTAGATATACGTAAGTGAACAAATATTAATGGATAATCATAAATCACATATTAAAGATCTTTTGGGTTCTATATATATAAATATCATTTATCAAAGGTAATTTATAATTTATATAATATAAAAAGAATAAATCAAAGAATTAACCTAATTAAACCAATTCTTGCATGCTCACGGCCGTGGATTCCAAAACCATCAAATTAGTAAAAACCAACTCTTGCTCACAGTTGTGGAATTTAAAACCATTAAATTAGTATTTAAATAATTAAACTAATTAAACAAACTCTTGCTCACAAGTCTTATTAATTTTAATAACTACAATTGTGCATGTTTAGAGAGTGGCAAATATACTTCCTACCATAAGTTAGATTGAATATAGATAAGTTAACATATCAATAGATAATTAGAAATCATGAAGTAAACATCTTAAAGTTTCTATATACACATCTTTTTATCACAGGTAAGTTTCAATTGCTATAATATAAGAAGATTAGATCAAACAATTAAACAATGAATTAACCTACTTAAACAAAGTGTTCCTCCTGGCTTCCCATACCTTCATCTATTTACCCAGCCGAAATGTCATTCACTTTCTCCTGCCAGAGAATTCAGCCATGTGTTCAATATGTTTACGCACTAGCGTCAGCATTGACTATTGACTGAAGTTCATCGCAGTCGACAATTAGCTTATGTCCTCATACTATTGTTTCAGGTTCTCCCCAAACTCTTACATTAACTTCAACATCCATCTGATCTATTGTTTATATGTTTGTAATTGAATAATAATACATTCAAAACAAATTACGAAAAAGTTTTGCATGAGTTTCTTAGAAAAAAAGTTATGAACTAAAGGTATATATTTATAACTTGAATAATTAGGCTAATTACGCATGCATGAGGAGGAAAAAGGATTTGGATGGATTCGTAATGATCTCGCTGCAGGGCTGACTGGTTTATGTTACATTTTTCGAAATATCAATTCAATTAAAAAGTTTAAATTGAGAGAAGAAGTATAGGCCACTAATCAATGATCAAAGAACATGTTAATAATAATACTAATATTAATAATAATAATTGGATGGCAGATATGTTTTGACGTTTATTTATTTAAATTAGATTAAAATTGAAGAAAATTACTGTTATTTCACCCGACTAATAATACCAATAAAAAAATGCGTTCATACCCATTATTATTCATAATAATAAATAATGATTTTAAATATTTAATTGTGTAAAACTCACTCAAGGCTATGCCTTTGTACTAATGCAGAATCATTAATCAATCTTTTGTTTTTTTTTTTTTTTGATTGCTAAGGATTGACTTCTATGTTTCATTGGTTATTGTTGTGTTTTTTCATCTATTCATCTATGGTTTTTTTACAATCTTATGAAGACTTAGTCTTTTAGTGTCTGTTACATGAGCCTATTTGTTACCAAACAAAATAAAACTCAACAAAAAATCCAAGAGTACTTCCAAATTGATCCATAACCAACACAAAGTATTAACAAAAGCAACTAACAATATAGCACCAACAAAGATTATAGAATGGGTCGTAGCAGTATTTCAATGGAATACTTATGGAATTCTAAAACTTATCTATTACGTGCCTACGAAAATCATAATAGCTAGAAATGTATTTGTCCATTTAATGCAGCCAACATGAGAGCAACAAATGTATTTGTACATTTAATTCAGCCAATGCATGTTCTCTTCTGTGGCTATCAAGATGACTTAAAATATATATATATATATATATATATCCTAAGCAAATGAGAACTATTCATACCCAAAATTACTTTGTTTAAAAAATTGGTATTGTTCATATAAAAACAACAAAAAGCCCACTAAATTACTGCATTAAAACATAATCTCAACCAAATTATACAATCAAAATCAGATCTACCAAATAAGCCCATTATTGGTTGGGCATTTCACTTTATTTTGGATCACTTTTGTTTAGCTTCTGCAATTGTGAGCAACACATTATAAAATTCAAGGAAGAAAGGGGGCAGATTCTGCAAATGCTCAAGTAAGCGAGAGTGATGTCGAAATTTAGAGATCAAATTAAATATTATCATCCCGTGTGCGCTATTATCACTTTCTTAGTATTTGTTAAATCAAATACTTATGAAGACTTAGTCTTTTAGTATTTATTACATAAGCCTATTTTTTGATACATTTTGAAGACTTCGTCTTTTACTATTTGTTACATGATCCTATTTTTTGTTGAATTATTAAAAGGTTATATTTCGCTGCAACTGTTTCTCATTTTTAAGTTTATAAATTAATTTCCAACTGTAGCTAACTTGTTTCGCTGTTATCAGTGTACGATGAGAAAGTTGACAAAGTCAACTATTATAAATGGTGGAAGACGAAGACAGTTAGATGACAATAGCAATAATTTGAATACAAGCCGTTCTTTGGATATTTCTAATGATGTAATTTATGATCACCCAATGTCCATTCAACCGAGAAGACCTTTTAGTGATCTCACTAATGGTGAGATGTAATTTCGGTTAATACTTAAATATTTTAATATAGATTACTAAGTTATTTACATGCTTTTCTATCTCTTTGTAGTGTTCAGTGCATCACGTTCCAATACATTCAACAATCTTGAAATACTACCTTCTACCGCCACATTAGACGATCATTTCATGATAGGCTCAGATAAAGATGACGATCATCATGCACGGATGAAAAGCAATCATGATAATTTCACTGATATTCCTGGACCAAGCAATCTATCTATATTAGATCATTTCATCGATGATTCTCCCCAGGGTAAAACAAACTTTAATTTTAAAAATATTTATGTCTAGCTCATTTTTTTATATTGATATGGTAATCATTTTCCATTGATCTGACTCTTTTTTTTCCTGGATTTTTCCAGATAATGGGCTAGAAGACATATTTGAAGATTTATCTGAGGGTGAGGATAATGATACTGTATATGATGGTATGTCTTGTACATTGCTTTTACTTTATTTTTTTGCATATATTATCTCATGAAATTAATACAAGGTACACTAATATCTAATATCTTCTCTATCAATCTCTATTCAACAGAAGAGGATGCTGAACACATAGGATGTGCTACTGCAGGTACATTAAGCTCATTTATATTTAATAGCTAAACTTATAAAACTCTTATTCATTTACTGTTGAGTCAGTTATTTTTTATGCCCAAGCAATTGAATAATTAATATTGTTTTTCTATTACTTTAACTACTTCGTTGATTAATTTTGAATCCTAGCGTATGTTGATCTTGGTGATCCTATTAAAGAGTGTGAACATTGTGGGGCCCTCTTTTGGCATGCTGAAAGGATACAGAAAACCTACAATTCTAACTCTCCAAAGTTCTCATTGTGTTGTAATCAAGGGAATGCGGTGCTCCCTCTTATGAAGGAACCGACTAAGCTTTTCAATGATTTGATATTTGGTTCTAATGCGAGAAGTAGACACTTTCATGAAAATTTTCGGTCATATAATTCAATGTTCGCATTCACCTCACTGGGGGGAAAGATAGATAAAGAGTTAAACACCGGTAAAACGCCACCTATCTTTAGGTTGAGTGGGTAAAATTACCATCGCATTGGCAGCTTACTACCACCCAATGGAAAGTAGCCGTAGTTCTTACAGATGTACTTAACAGAACCCAGCAGAAGAGATATCAAATAGAATTTCATCTGTTAGGTAAGTTGTATATGACCAGGCTATTTTGAACTCTTCAATTTACCTCCAACCCTTTAGATTTGTGCCATCACACTTTATCTTTATAATCTGATGGCATGTTTTTCTTGTGTATCAGGTCTGCTGGCGGGACATCACTGCATGATGGGTTGGTTTTTGAGCTTATAGATATGCTTGACACTTATAATGTACATGCTCAATCATTCAGGATGGCCAGGGATAGATTCAACGCAACTAATTCTACTACTATGAAATTGAAGATTATTGGGAAAAGGAATTCTAAGGGACGAACTTACAATACTCCCAGTGTTAGGGAAGTTGTAGCACTCATTGAAGGGGACTTTAGCATAAATAAAAGAGAAAGAGATGTTGTCTTTCAAACAAAGTCTGGGGGATTTCAGTTTATGTCTGAGTTGAATCCATCCTTTCTTGGCTTGCAATATCCGCTTTTGTTCCCGTTTGGTCAAGATGGCTTTAGAGAATATGTGCCTCTTAAACGAGCATGTCAAACGTCATCTAGGGGGAGAAACAGAGTTACTATGAAAGAGTTCTTTTCATTTAGGCTGCAAGAGAGAAGGAACGAGTCTTCATAAATATTAAGATAGAGAACGTTATTTCAGTAGTTTATAGTTGACGGTTACACGATGATTGAATCGTCACGTTTGGCATATATTAGAACTCATCAGAAAGAGTTGAGAAGTGAATTGTATAGTGGATTAGCCGATGCAGTTGGACATGGTGAGACAAATTCAGCAAAGCTAGGGCAACTCATTGCATTGCCCAATTCGTTCACTGGGAGTGCCCGTAACATGCTTCAGAATTACCAAGATGCAATGTCAATTTGTAGATGGGCTGGGTATCTGCAGTTGTTCATCACATTTACGTGTAATCCAAAATGGCCTGAGATAATTCGTTCTATGGAGGACAGAGGACTTGATCTAAGTGATCAGCCAGACATCATTTGCAGGATATTTAAAATTAAATTAGATCAGCTTATCAAAGACTTGAAGCATAACAAGTTATTTGGGGAAGTCAAAGCAGGTAATATTTATTCTTCAATTATTATATTTAAATCGTAACTCATTTATCTGTAACTTATAATTTCTAAGATCGTAATGGCTCTTTCTTTATTTTGACAATTGTAGTTGTTTACACAGTAGAGTCCAAAAACGTGGTTTACCGCATGCTCATATTGTATTGTGGGTGGCTCAGAAAGATAGATACATATCAGCTTCTAACATTGATGAGATAATATCGGCAGAGATTCTAGATAAGACATCTGAGCCTGAATACTATAATGCTGTGAAAGAGTTAATGGTCCATGGCCCATGTGGATCGTTTAACAAGAGCTCTCGTTGTATGAATAAGGGACGTTGCACGAAGCACTTTCCAAAAAAGTTTGTACGTAGTACCACAATTGATCCGAGTGGTTTTCCAATCTACAAAAGAAGAGATAACAGTCGGACAATTGTAAAAAATGGTGTACCCCTGGACAACAGATATGTTATCCCACACAATCGGACTATGCTTAAATATGGGGCCCACATTAATGTTGAGTGGTGTAATTAGAGCCGGTCGATTAAATACCTATTTAAGTATATAAATAAAGGCAATAACAGGATCACAGTGGCCTTCTATGAAACTGCAGATGTCTCTACAGCTCAAAAAGTCGACGAGATTAAGATGTACTATGACTGCCGCTATATCTCAGCCTGTGAGGTTGCATGGAGAATATTTGGATTTCATATTCACTATAGAGACATACCCGTTGAGCAGCTTAGCTTTCACTTACCAGGTGAGCATAGTGTTTTTTATTCTTCACGGCAAACTGTTGATGCAGTTATCAGTCGGCCTACAGTTCACTCGACAAAATTTTAAGCGTGGATGAAAGCAAACGAGAAGTATCCTCAGGCAAAAGACTTGACTTATGTTGAATTTCCCAATAAGTTCACTTGGAAGCAGCAAACAAAAGAGTGGGTACAAAGACAAAAAGGATTAGCAATTGGACGTATTTATTTTATGCTCCCTGGGGCATGAGAGAAGTATTATTTGAGAATGCTACTAAATGTTGTTCGTGGTGCCACCAGTTATGATGACCTGAAGACAGTTAACGGGACATTGCATTCAACGTTTAGATATGCCTGCTATGCACATGGGTTACTTGATGATGACAAAGAGTATGTGGATGGCATTGCAGAGGCAAGTCACTAGGGATCTGCATCGTCTCCTCATAGTCTGTTTGTAACTTTGTTATTATCAGACTCTCTAACAAAACCTAAACTGGTTTGGGAGCAGTGTTGGCAGCATTTATCAGAGAATGTACTGTACAACCTTAGAAATAATCTAAACGGCCAAGGTAATGAGTTTTCACATATAAACGTTTATACAATTTAAAAAACGTTCTTTGGTTTTTATAATTTTCAATAGATGTTAATTGAATTATAAATTGTTTGCTCAGTTAAATTGACTATAAACATGTTTAGTGTTTCATAGAGCTGCAGATGAGCGATGAAGAAATCAAAAGTTACTGTTTGTTGGAAATTGAGAAGTTATTGCAAAAGAGAGGGAAGAGTCTTCGTGACTATGGAGGTATGCCTATGCTCACTATTTCAAACCTCCCTTATACAGATGATAGTTTAAGTCATGAGAAGTTGAGGTACGATAAAATTGCTTTGGCGGAAGAATACTCTGGATTATTGTCAAACTTAACAGATGAACAACGTTCTGTATATGACACCGTGATGAGTGCTGTTGATGCCAACAGTGGTGGTTTGTTTTTCTTGTATGGACATGGTGGAATCGGGAAAACATTTTTGTGGAAGACTTTGTCAGCTGCGGTGAGATCCCGTGGAGATATAGTATTAAATGTAGCATCAAGTGGTATAGCATCTTTACTTCTACCTGGAGGGAGAACTGCACACTCAAGATTTGTGATACCGCTAACTGCAACTGAAGAAGCCCCCTGTAACATAAAGCAAGGAAGTCATTTGGCCAAGCTTATTGAGATGGCTAAGCTAATTATCTAGGATGAGGCACCTATGATGAACAGGTATTGTTTTGAAGAATTAGATCAGACTATGAGAGATGTCCTTCGGTTTTCTGAGCAGTGCAATATTGATAAACCGTTTAGTAGAAAAACCATTGTGTTAGGTGGAGATTTCAGACAGATATTACCTGTCATTCCCAAAGGCACCAGGCAAGATATTGTCATGCATCTCTCAACTCTTCCTTTTGGTGGGAGCACTGTAAGGTATTGAGACTAACAAAGAAAATGAGACTTAAAAACATCGAGGGTGATTCGGATTCAGTGGCACTAAAGAGTTTCTCGGATTGGATATTACAGGTTGGGGACGGAGTTTTCGGAGACAATGATGAAGGCGAGTCAAACATTGACATACCTGATGATTTATTGGTTCCTGTCCTTAATGATCCTATAGAATCAATTGTAAAGAGTACATACCTTGATTTCCTCGCACAGGGCAATTCAGCATCTTATCTCAATTCACACGCCATTCTTGCACCTACTATTGATGAAGTCGTTAAGGTTAGTGGGACAGAATCCGTCTGAGTTGAAGACTTATTTGAGCTCTGATTCAGCCACGTCTTCTGACTCTGATAGTAATTTGCTTCATGAGATCCATTCACGGGAATTTTTAAATGGAGTCAAATGTTCTGGAGTCCCTACCCATGAGCTCAAGTTAAAAGTTGGTGTCCCTGTGATGCTTATGCGAAATATTGACCACTCATCTGGATTGTGCAATGGTACACGTCTTTTAGTTACGAGACTTGGGGATCATATTGTCGAGGCTCAGATGTTATCTGGACCCGATGTCGGGTAGAAGGTTTTTATTCCCAGATTAACTCTCACTCCGTCAGATATTAGATTGCCATTCACATTCCAGCGGAGACAGTTCCCATTAATTGTATGTTATGCGATGACTATTAATAAGAGTCAAGGTCAATCACTTGAGAAAGTTGGTATTTTTCCTTCAAAGGCCTGTGTTCACCCATGGCTAATTATATGTAGCTATTTCGAGGGTCACGAATCGTGATGGGTTGAAGTTCATGATATGCGATGACAATGGTGAGCCTAGCAACTCTACATTGAATGTTGTTTACAAGGAGGTGTTCAACAATTTATAGCCATGTGTTCTCTTTAACCGTTAGGTATGTATGCATTAATTTTATGTCACCTATATAATTTTGTTTTGTAGTGTTTGACATACTTAACTAAAATTCGCTTGCCTAATACAGGGTATTGTGAGCGCTTTCTTGTGCTTTCAAAATGTAATAGCTTGTGGAATAAATACTTATTTTCAACTATATTATTCACGTTGAAACTTGCAATAATAAAGCTAGTGAATTATGGAAATAAGTTTCTCAAACGATTATGTTGGATTATTCTTTATTTGTATGATGTATATTTTATTTGGTCATAGCATCCCGTGCAATGTATGGGTGAAATCACTAGTTTAATATTATTAGAACCGACCAAACCCGATAAATGTATAGTCCAAATTCAAAACCTAATCCATTGTATTCAAAAACAAAGTATCAATTGAGAAATTGGGTTAGAATCACAATAATTCTTGTTTGGCACGTTCTTATTTGACATTTTTAGTTCTTTAGACTTTAATTTTTACGCTTCTTCTTCCAACCTATTGAGGTGTGCTAATTTCTATTATTGTCTTATTTGTTTTTCTTATATGGATAAAGCCTACTGTAGGGAAAATTTTCTAAAAGCCCTCGATCTAATAAATCCTAGATCCGTAAAAATTTTTACTAATAATATAATCATAAATTTGAAAAGTGGCTATGGTGAAAAATGTGGCGGCGACAAAGTGTAAGTACTTTGTTATATGAATAAATATGAAGAATAACATACATTGTCACGTAAGTTACAATACGTAACATAATATATACACACTTATACCACCCCCCCCCAAAAAAAAAAAAAAGTGGCGGAGGCAATAGTATGAAGGGTAAATTTCACATATCATCTTCCACCTTTGCACTCTATATCGCATGGGTCCCTAACCTTTCTTTTCAACTCGATGGGTCTCCAACCTTTCATTAATGCTCACAAATGGTCCTCATAGACGGATTCCGTCCAAATTTGTCATTAACATTGAATGTGCATTCCACGTGAGTGTTAGGCTAAAGAGTAGCATTGGGAAATAAATAAAAAAGAGATTTTCTTCTCTCTAATTTTCATCAGTAGTTCTACATATATATAACCCCTTCTCTATCCCAAATATGCTTACCATATTGACAATCTTATCTTGTTAAACAATGGAGGAAGAGAGAGTTTGTCGGTGTGGAGGAAGAGAGAGTTTGTCAGTGTGGAGGTAGAATGCCTCTTCAGACTTCGAGGACCAAGACTAAAATCCAAGAATCATTTGACGAAGGATATCCATGAAAGAGCTCAATGTCAATACATACTTAAACATTGCGCCTAACCTAAGGTGGATTTAGGATATAATAAAATTCATCATAAATTAGCCAAATAGTTGTTAGCTTTTTTGCTTTCTTGAGCCTCATTAAAAACTTATAAATGTTCCACCAGAAATTTGTGGAATGCAATCGACAGAATATAGAAAAGACTGTTTCCATTGCAATACAATACTAGAAATAGTCTTTTTTGCCTTATATATATATATATATATATATAACTAGAAACTAATAAAATTAGTTCCAACCTCATAACATAAGGTATGCTTGGAAAGATTGAGACTAAAACTCACTGTAAAGATGGTTGTACACTACTTTGTCGATCCAACAAGATTAATATACAATCCAGGATTGCGTAAAGAGTGCTATCACCTTTGATTAGAACGTAACCAATTCCTGTGAAAGAGATTTCGAAGATTGCTTTCAATAGATAAGAAACTTCTTTAACCACCAACGGGAAACTCGACCAAGATAATATTGACCTTCTTTATGGCACCATACGAAAACTGGCAATACTTTTTCCTCCTTAGAAGCAGCAGCTAAAGCAGGATTATCTGCAACTCTTAAATCCCTCCTAAACCACACTAGGGTCTTGCAATCAGTCTCTATTCCCAAGACTCAAGAGTTTATTTTTTTCCCTTTTCCAGATTGGTAATATCGCAAGAAATATAATATTGTCACACTAGCAATCAATCCAAATACTAAAACATATTCATAAATTCAATTTTGTTTTTATAATAATCCCAATCAATTATCCCTTGCTGAGTAGCAGATTCCTTGCCTTCAAGCATCCACGCAATATATACCCAAACTAAAGCAAACAAATAAAAGCCACAACAATAAGTTCGTTCTCATCTTCACTTCCATGCTACAGCAAAACTACCGACATACTGGCCCCAAAAACTACCAATTGTGAGTCTTCAGGTGAAGGTCGGCCGTCGGCTTTTGCTTTTGGTGTCCTCTCACAGTACAGAAATTTCGCCACTAGGGTATTCTTCAAGTGATTGCTATCCTTAACCACAAAGAGAAGCCAGCTAACGCTAAAAATCAGACACCGATGTCGCAGTAGTTAGTGATGTGGGGTTTGGGGTGCAATGAGAGGTTTTAGGATTTTCAGGAGGATGACGGTGATTGGATGAAGGACGGGTTTTCAAGTTTCCAAGGCAATCTTTTGTATTTTTTTTTTTTGTAATTTCCCCAATTACCCTTCCACCTAAGAGTCACCTGGAACGCACACACAACTTTGATAGTAAATTTGGAAGGAATCCATCCACAAGGACTATTTGTGAGCATTAATTAAAGGTTGCATACTCAATATGTTGAAAAAAAAGGTTAAGGACCCAGACGATATTAAGTGCAAAGGTTGGGAACCATATGTGAAGTTTACCCTAGCATGAACGAAAAAGATAAAAATCTATATCTATCTATATATTATTATATTAATTAATCTATATATATATATAAGGAAAGTACTCTACGGTACAGTTGAACTCTAACATAATCTATGCATCCAGGAAATGTCTTGAAGGCAGAATCTAATATGGGCTCTAGCAGTCTAGAAGCTACCTTCGCTATTCCATAATCTATCTCCCAGATTGTAAACTCTGGTTTTGAAAATCCAAAATCCCCTTCATCCAAAGTACCCACTGCCGCATCTCTTGGGGATAATCTTGAGGTAAATATTTCTCCTTTGCCTACATACACTGATAACAATTCTTCTGTGGGATATACTTTACTTGTCAGGCACAATCATGGGAAATCACCAAATTGGTACTCTCCAGATATTTAGAAATGGATACCCAAGTATCTAATAGCAAATTACACATCAAGTAAGGGACTTTCTGAAACCCTTAAGAGATTCACTAGTGAACTTTCTTTGTCCCAAATTCCCACCAATATTGAGGAGGCTTAGACAGACAAGAAATAAACTCAAGTTATTAAGGATTAAATGGAAACATTAATAAAAAATGACACATGGACTCTTATTACGCTATCAGAAGGAAAAAAGACAGTTGGGTGCCTTGTTGAACACAGTTCGTGTCTTGTTGTCTTTTGCAGCAAATCTGGATTGGCCATTACATTATTTTGATGTGAATAATGCATTTTTACTTAGTAATCTTGAGGAAGAATTGTATATGGATGTAACCTCAAGATACTTGGCCCTTTCCAAAGTAGTGTGCAAATTACAAAAGGCACTATGCAGTCTCCCACGAGCATGGTTTGGGCAGTTTACTCTTGCGATGAAAAAATATAGCTTCCAACAAGGTAACTCTAATCATACTTTATTCTTGAAACATCAATCCGGCAAGGTAACTACCTCAATAATCTATGTGGGTGACATGATTATTACATGAGATGACACTGAGGAGATATCTCAATTTCAAAAGCATTTGGCAATGAAATTTGAGATGAAGAGTCTTGAAGAACTCAAGTATCTCTTGGGAATTGAAATGGCTAGGTCTTGGCGTGGTATATTTCTCTCTCAACGGAAATATATACTAGATTTACCAGCTAAAGTGAGAATGATGGATTGCCAACTGACAGAGACTCCAAGTATTCAAATCATCGACTCAGAAAAGACTCAAATCATGTACCAACTGATAAAGGCAAGTACCAAAAATTTGTTGGTAAACTTATTTATCTTTTTCATACACGACCTGACATTGCATATGCAATCAGTATTGTGAGCCAATTTATACATAACCTAAGTAAGAATCATATGGATGCGGTAATCCAGATACTCTGTTATTTGAAGTCATCTCCTAGCAAAGGGCTTATGTTTTCAAGAAATGGGAATGACATTAAGATAAAAAGATATAATGATGCTGATTGGGCAGGTAGTATCATGAATCAAAGGTCAACATCAGGATACTTTATCTTTGTGGGTAGAAATCTAGTAACATGGAGAAGCAAGAAACAAAGGGTGGTCGCATTGTCAAGTGCAAAGACTAAGTTTAAGAGCATGGCCAAGGGTTTTTGTGAATTATTATGGCTAAAGAACCTATCAACAGAAATAGGTTTTGCTCCTTCTACTGAGATGGATCAATTTGGTGATAATAAATCATTGATCACTATTGCTTATAGTTCCATCCAACAAGATAGGACAAAACATATAGAAGTAGATAGACACTTCATTAAAGAAAAGCTTGAGGCCAAAATCGTATGTTTTCCATTTGTGAAATTGGAGGATCAACCAGGTGATATACTCGCAAAGGCTGTACCGAGTAAAGAGTTTTACAGTTCATTTGTCAAGTTGAGCATCCATGACCCGTATGCATCAACTTGAGAGAGAGTATTGGCATGAGCTGAAATATAGAATCTATACTGAGTTTAAATCATCTAGAATTATATTCTAGATAGATTCTAGATCCTAGGATTCAGAGGTTCGTGATAGATCAGTCAGAATCAAGTGGCAATCTTCTCTATATGGAATGAAGAAGAATATTATATTTATGGGGACTTTCCTTGTATTTGTATATCAAACATTCTGTGTATTAATAGGCTGACTATATGATTGATTATTTTTCTTTTTTGTAATATCTAATGTGGTGTATATATTGAGCATAGTAGATGAATGAATATATAAGAAATTACTCATATTTTCATATTTTTACAAACTGTATTTTTAGGGGATATTTTAGACTTTTCAGGTTTGTTGCGGTAATTCTCGTGGTTATCTGTATCTTTGCTGTTTTAATTTAATTAGATTAGATTGTTCTGATTTCAATTTTCCCTTATCTTCTTCTATTTTCAAGACAAGATTCTGGTTTTGTGATACTCTAGCTTCATTTAAAATTACTGATCAACGAATGAGGTTTAATTTTTAGATATGAAAAAAGTCTGAGATTGGAAGGATTCATGGTTCGTACATTTTTATATATATAGTTTTGTCTAAATTTGATATATCTTATGTCTTCTTTTATAATTCTTTTTTTCTCCTTTTAGTAATTTTACTAAAAAATATGGAGCACATTATATATATCAAATAAAATCGATTACATTGATTCTAAATATGGATCAATTTCTATATATTTATATTTAATGGGTGACTTCATACATATATACTTGATTGTATTCAAAATCTTAAATTAGAAATGCAAAATATCAAAGTATTTGGATTCTAAAACGAAATCAAGTAAATGGAGGTGTTATGTAATAACACATAATAGTTTACTTTTTTAATCGTTTTTAATTATGTTTGTTGTCTACTTGAGTTACATTTTATTAGTTTACTATTTTATTAAATAAATTTTTATCACATAATGGTTAGAGAAAATTTTGGTAATTCTTCTAGATTATAAATAATCTTATCATTTGTCAAACGAAAATAGTTTCTTTTAGATAAGTACATTTATCATCATCTTATTATAACCACTTATTTTGAAAATTTCCTTAAAAATTGGACTGATTTACGCCAAATGCTTATTAGGTTACTTATTTTGCAATCATCTAATAATCTTTATTCTCATAATAATGTAGACTTTGTTTATATATTTCGAAATGTTTTAATATTTCACTCAATAAATAATAAAATAGTTTCTAATAAATAGTTTATAATTAACATTTTAAGTTTATGAAATGTCTATTGTAATATAGGTACTAAGTAACATAAAATATTTTATTTCCTAAGGTCGTGTGAAATAATACAAGTATTAGTCTACGACAAGATAACAAAATATTGCAGTCGACAAGTGTTGACAAAATTATCCCACAAGTATAGGAGGTCGAAACAAGTAATGTAAGCGATGAATTGAGTGTTGTACCCACAAGGATCGGGGTTTCATCATGAACCCTAGTACAAGAGTTTAGCCTAGCATGATATTACTAGACAACATAAGAAATAACGATGAATTCATTAAAAAGAAATAAGAAGATAGAACCCTGGATCTTCAATCACTTTCAACTCATATCTCCAATTCTTCCTTGCGTATTCACCTCTTCCTCTAACATTATTTCTCATCTATTTATAAGTAGGGCTGTGTAAACGGGTTTCGGTCCCGGGTTTTTGAAGGACCAAGACCAGACCAAACATCTTCGGTTCGGTCCTGGTCTCGGTCCTAAAAATGGCAAGCCCAAACGGTTTCGGTCCCGGTTCGGGCTCGGGTAATGAATTCGGTTTTTTGGGGTTTTTCCGGGCTTGTGAAAAAAATTTTCTATAGACTTAGTAACATAAAAACTCATATAAATAAAGTTTAGAATAAACAAATAGAAGAGCTTTATACGCAACAAAAGTATTAATATGCCTCTGTAATGTAGAAGTACTAGACTTACTTGTATTTCTCATTTTTTTTATTTTAACAAATCTAGAATTATTAAATACTTGAAATATATATCATAAATTGGAAAATAAATGTAAAAATCATAAATATTATATATACTTTATAATTTTAATAATTTTACAATACAATTTTGATATTTTTAAAAGATAAAAGATAGATAATTCCTACTTTATTATACATTTATAGGGATTAAATATTATAAAAATAATATAATTGTCAAAAATAAATAACATTTACAATTTAAAATAAAAACAAGAAAATCAATTTCACATTTTTTACCAATAAGAAAACCACTTGAATAAATGAGAAGATGTATAAGTACAAATTCTCCACGTCTATATATAAATATATTTATATATATTATATAATAATAGCATGTAACTTAAATAGAGTCAATAAACATGTTTTAAATTCGAATAATTTTTTTTTAACAAAATCCTTACAATGTTACAAATTCTAGTAACATTATATATTAACACAATTATTCTTGACTATTGCTTAAAAATAATATAATAATGATGATTTTTAAAAAAGTTTATTGGCCAAAAAATTCCTACTTAAAAAAGAAATTTAGTGATATTGCTTTAACTTTTTAATTGTCCTACATTGAAAGTTTTGTAAAAAAACAATATGATTGGAGCTTATAAATAAGATGGGCATTTGTGTAAGTGACTATGTAAATGAAATTGTGTGGACTTTGAGGCAAATTAATAATTATCTTGGTTCTTTATATTTAGTTTAAAGTTTAAATGATTGTCCCACATTGAAAGTTTAGTAAAATGTCAAATAATTGGGACTTATAAATAAGATGGGTCTTTTGTGCAAGTGACTATGTAAAGGAAATAGTTTTGATTCCTGCCTCTTGACTATTATGAAAAGTGAAAATCGGGTTTCAATTTATATATTTAAAAAAAAAATTCAACCGATCTTTGACCGGATTTTCGGGTTTTCAAAAAATACCCGAGATCGGACCGGACTGGACCTGTCTGGGACCGGACCAGACCGGACCAGTCTTTTTGGCCACAAAGCCTGGACCGGGACAAGTCCGTTCGGTTCGGTTTCGGTCTGGTTCACCCGGTCCCGGTTTTTTTGCACACCCCAATTTATAAGTATAGACACATTAGAATACCCAAAATCTCAAAAACCGGCCGAAAATGCGTAAAATAAGATGTTCAGTCACGGGCTGCAGGTCACAACGGAATGCTTGCCGCCGTAAATCCGCGGCCAATAGATATTTTCACGGCCTGCGGGTCACCGCAGAATGCTTGCAGCGGCCAACCCGGGGGCTACTTTCAAAACATCCATTTTGGTCCTTGATTTGTCCTTTTCTTGCAGTAATGGTCTTTTCAGCATTTATCTTCATTCAAACCATTCCAAAAATTCTAGAACTCTTCACGAAGGTCCTCGTACTCTTCAATTATGACACAAATAGTCCTTTTTAAGTTTCTCCAAAGTGCAATCTAGTCCTCAAACTTGTTGACAATGATCTTCTTTCCCCAAAACTGTAGAACCATCACTCATTGGTACCGCAACTTGAATGTAAAGCTCCACTTTGGTTCCAAAATCATCCTTTTCACTTTGCATTACTCCAATTTGAGCCTTTTATGTATATGAGCTATATTCACACAAATGAGGTATAAATCTGCTTGATTACATATAAAATTGAATAAGTTAAGAGGGGTAAATTACATAGAAAATGCACTCATCAAACTCTCCCAAACTTAACCCTTAATCGTCCCGAGCAAGAAATTTACCCAATCACATTAAACAACACAAAACAAAATATAACACATAACACAAAATAAAAGACTTGCCAATTACATCCTAACCTATGTCATCAATGATTGTCACAGAACATTGCCACCAAAAGTGAACTCGTCTAATGCTTGACCAAAGAATGGGCATAATCACATTCATCATCATACACTCAGGTCGGGCATTTCAAACCACAATAGTCACATATGTTCTCACCCTCTCGTGAGAGGCATACATTCCCTAAACTTGTATTTTTTCTTTTTTTTTTTTCTTTTCTCACTTCTCATTTTTTTCGTGAGAGCATATGCTATATGTTTTAATTCCTCACCTCTCAAGGTAATACCAAGTCAATTTAGATCTTACCATAAAAATACTAACTTCGTCAGTGAGGATTCTTCCCATTTTTGAGGACCTCAACTTTCCCAACATCCACCAAGTAGTCAAATCTACTAACCATCTACATCTCCAAAATTTGAAGTATAGTCTTGCTTTTATGATTCTCTTTTTTTTTCATTTTTTTACATATCATTCTTCTTTCTCCTTCCTTCTTTTCTGAATCAATCACTCCTTTCCTTTCTTTTTTTTTTTTGAGATTTCTTTTTTTCCCTCTTTTCTCAGTAGCATCATATGTCTTATGTGCAATCTATCTCTTCATTGGGCTTTCTGTATGACCCTTGCTTTGGGTTGATGACTCCCGATTCAGTTAACCCAGGGCACCAGGTTTGAAGGACCCCAAAGGGCTTAATTGCTCGAGTCACACAGGCTTCGAAGATTGGTCAAGACACATCGAAGGCATTATCTTCTTCTTTTTCTCGAATCTAACCTATGCAAGACTTATTACATGGATGAGATCACCAGCATCTGATCATTGCCTAACTTCTATTGGTTAGCCGAGAACACTCCACATGTATTTTTTAACATGCACGGAATCCACACCAACATCACTAGTATTCCCAAGGCTCAACCTTCCCGAACTTGGACTCATATAGGATTTGCAACTAAGAATAATGACTGAGTGAGGTATATTAATTCTTACTTCGACTAATATCTAAACTAGTCTCCCAACCAAAATGTAGATTATAGTGACTTATGTCAAATAAAGAACAAGTCAAACATGGACAAGTAGTCTTCGTCCAATTTAATTCATGTAGCAATGTCCCATCACAGATCACAAATAACACAAGTTCCAAATCATTTCTATCAAACTAGCCGGCAAGGCACAATAATCAAATTGAAAAATATCACAATATTTATTGAACTTCTCTCTTTTTTTGTAAAAAAAAAAAAAATTGAACATTAACAATAACTCAACAACGATACCCAATAAAACTTCAAATTAGCAATAAACACCTAAAAAATAAAAACAAAACTATTCAAGAGAATATGGTTACATTCACCATCGGTATCACTACCCCAGGCATCAATCTTCAAACTAAGTTACACATCCTCAAACTTAAAAATTTACATTGTCCTAATGTAAAGAAAGAGAAAAGAAGAATATTACCCGATCAAGTGCTTTTGGGCCAATGTTTGCTCTGTCTGAATATCACATCTAAGGAGGAGGTGGGGGTGCTTGTGCCTACATAAGGCATGTGAACATTTCCATTTCATCTTGATGCTCTCTTCTTTGCTCCTCTCTATCAGCATGCATTGTTTCAATGATAGCTTGCTACTCTTGATAAAGCCTATGATATTGATGTGCATGGAACTCTCTATTTGCTATTATATGCACCTGAATAGACTCAAAGGCTGGACCAAAATTGACACCTCCTTTTCGACGTCTTTGTGGCGGTGGTACTAGTTGTTGTGGATCCGGTCCAGCCATCTCCTCATCCGATCCCCCGGCTTCCATCGCTTCTATTTCATCTTGCTCCTTTTTTTCTTTACTTAAACTTTGTGTATTATGGATTCGAACACTCTGGACATTGGACTGGCACAAAGCGCGAATATTTAGAGTAGTTGCTAAAGTTTTTTCTCCTTCAGATGGAAGCATAGGCAAGCTTGCAAAGCCCTGATATCAAGGACGGACACACCAACAGGAATTTCTTTCGCTTTGTTTAATATCATATCTGCAAAGTCCAGATCATGACCTTGCGCAAAGGCATAAAGCAAGTGAAGTTTGTTGCGTAGATGTCTGTCGTGTTAGATGTTGACAAAACTTTACTGCACAGGACATGATGAAGAATCCTGTATTTTATATTAAGCATACTAGGGGTAACTATGTTGTTGGAGGCCATACATTCGGAGCCTTCTCATGGAAGCTATCATTGATCACAATATTCTAGTCATGTATGAACGGCAACTCTAATGTCCCGCGGGGTATTCCATAATATTCTGCAATTACATCCGGGCTGAAAGGAGCCCAAATACCCCGAACATAAGTGCAAAACCGGTATTCATCATCCTCATCCTCAATGGTGGCATTAAAATTTGCGTAGAATTCATGAACAATGGCCAAATACACTTTACGTGGTTTAGTGGCCATGAGTTTATTCCATCCTTTTGTACCAATGAGATCACCAACTCCTATGCTCGATAAGTTTTGACCATTCACTACTCGTTCATAAATTATATCGGTCTTCTTATCAATGAATGTTGGCGAATTTTGTTCCACCCTTTGCCTTTTGGAAGTATTAGAGCTCTCGGCCGCCGCCTTTCTTTTTGGATTTCGCATTTTTGGTGGCATTGTCAGAACCTATAAAACAAATGAAGGAAAAAAAGATACTAAGAACCAAAGAGCATCAAATAAAACGCCATGAATATCTACATATGCAACAATATTTCGCAATGTGTTCATGTATAGCTAAAACACATGTTCACATGTAGTTTTGGTATTCCAAGCAGTGCTCTAAAAAACGCGTCTATGTGGCGCCTAGGCATGAAGCACCCCTTATATGCCTCGTTTATGTGGTAAGCGGTGAAAAATGTGGTCAACAAGCCTAGGCGGTCAACGAAAACTGTTCACTGCTATTTTTTTCTATGTTGAACATTTGGGCCATTTATTAGCTAATGGTCTAAGATTCTAAGTAATAACATTGGGGCATTTTTTGTTTTGGGCCATTTATTGGGGTGTATAATACTTAATCGTCATCTATTTACCTTTTTGAAAATATTAAATTGTATAATATCTCTTAAAATTATAATGTAGATATAATATTTATATTTTTAGATGTGTTTTTCAATCTAGTATACATTAATTTAAATATCTAATAGCTTTAGATTGATTAAAAATTTAAAAAAAAATTGAAAAACCCTTTTTAACGCTTAAGCGCCGCCTAGGCACGCTTAAGAATGAAAAGCTTGAAGCTTCGGGTCGCTGTTTTTCTACGCTTCACGCTTTTTAGAACACTAGTTCTAAGCCTATAAAGTAATTCCCCCAAAGTTAGCATCTTAATACCCCAAACCATGAAAGTTAAATCAATGACCAAGTTGGTTGGAGCAATTCATCAAACACTTAGGGAGCAGAAATTTGCATAAATAAGGTCTCTACCTCTTGGGAGTTCATAATCTACCCATGGAAAATTTTAATCTAAGAGCAACAAATATAACCCACAAAAAACAACATCCATCAACCTACTTAAGCACACTACACAGCATAGGACACAATGTAGAATCTAAGCACAAGAGATCACTAAGTATTCACATACCTTGCAAGCAAAAATATGGAAATCAAGAAAGTTGCACTTGAATCTTGATGTAATCAAATAGCCAACAATTATAAGAGATGATTTTTGGTGGAAGTTAGGGAATGAAAGGAAAGAATCCATACCATAGAAAAGTATAGGGTGAGTTTTAGGGTGTAAAAGGGAAGAAGGCGGTCGGTTTTAACCAGCGGGTAGGCTGCGGTTTACTTGCCACGGTCACCCGCGAGCAATAGAGAATTTTCAGCCTCGGCGTGGCCGCGGTTGCATACCGCGGTGAACCGCAGTCAACGTTTTGAATTTTTTTTAAATAGCAATACCGGAAAATAGTGTAAAAAAAAAAAAAAAACCTGTAACGTACCCAAAAAGGCAAGTAAAGGCAAAGAAAACTAATGTAAAAATAAATTTTAAATGCGCAAAGAACGATTAAACAAAAGAGAAGAGTTATAAAATTAGGCTGCCTCCCAACAAGCACTCATTTTATGGTCATGAGCTTTTATACAGTCTTCATTCTAGATTGACCAATTTGGCCAATGATTTCTCCTTTGAAAAATCATCCCCCAAATATGGTTTTAGCCTTTGCCCATTCACTAGATCGGAAGAGCGTCGTTAGGGAAAGAGTGTAGGCAATGGTGTAGATCTCGG